>PVKS010052594.1:0-10700 GCA_004027875.1 Aplodontia rufa
TCCACTTATCTGGGGAGGTTGGGACTAGACACTGGCCAGTGAGAAAGGTGGTCTATTATCATGTGTTAAATCCAGATAAGATGTAATGCTGTACAACATAATCCTGTTTTAGAGATATTGTGGGAAGGGGAAGGGAGGTATAGGGTGGGTAATTGGGGGGGCACTCCTGGGGATAATTGTAATATCCAAAATCTATACAGATTTTATATCATTTTGTTAAAAACTTGTATGTTTGTTCAAAAATTTAAAAAAAATTAAAAAAATCATTGATACAGTGAAAAAAAAGAAATGCAAAATATAATTAGTACTTTCGTTAAAAATTATTTAATTCAAATTTAATTAAAATTTGCTGTAATTTTGTGTATAGCTACATAAGGTAATTAAGCATGTGTTTTTAAAAACCAATAAGAAAAATAAGTCCTACAGCTAAGGGAATACTATTTTATACTATTTTAAAAAATTAATTATTCCCTGAAACTGCTATTCAGAAATTATAACAAAGTAAACTGCTGGTAACCATTCTACTGTATATCCATTTCTCAAAATAGTACAAGTACATTCACCAAAAATCCCACATCATTCATTATAAAATGTACTCAAGGCATAGATTTTCTTCAAGTGAGCTCCACATTTCTTCTTTGCAAAGGAAATCAATTTCAAAAAAATAGAACAAAATGCTTTAGCAACAACAGTTCAGTTGCTTTACACATATACACTGGCTATAGAATGTAGAAATATATGGATATTTGAATACCATTTATACTTATAATTTACACAGTTGAGTAGATATTTTCACTGAATGTTTAAGTGAACAGCAAATTTGAATAGCATTCATTGTGTACTATAACCATGTACTGATAGTAAAACTCATTTAATTATGGCATTGTAAGCACTGCCACTAATATTTATTCAAATGTTTTATTTAAGTATAAATGTGTTATGAAAATGAATGATTTTATAAGATGGAATGCTATAATAGAGCCCCCTCAAGCTACTCTGCCTTTAAAATATCTAAAATTGTTCTTTATAAACATCACATTTGCAATAAATGCTTTTGGTCTTCTAGCAGTGAAACTATATGACATTAACATGTGCTAGAAGTTCAGTTCCACAGATTAACAGTAATTTAGAAATCAAATTTTTGTTTATTGAGTATATTGACATGGTTTAACAAAATAAAAAATGCTCATTGATGGATATTGTAGTTTTATGGGAGGTTACATTTCCTGATCTGTAATTTAATTTGAAAAAAACAGCACCAGCTGGATGATAAGTAGAATACTTTGGATAGTATCCTCCCAGGAAGCATGTATAGTCATTGCATAATACATAGCTACATATTTTAAAGCATATAAAATTACATTTACTCAAAAGGGGTCTAATAAACATAATTTTCTTATTTGAGCAATCTATGAAGTTCTCTCAATTGAACTTTAAAATTACTAAACAAGAATAGTCCATCATTCCGCAATTATTGGTAGCCTTAAGTGTTTGTTTATGGATAAAAGTAGCCTACATAATGAGACCTACTTGTTTTCTTGGAACACTAGAATTGAGTGCCCATAAAGAAATTACCATGAGGCTTCAATCTTGTTCCAATAGGACAAATGTTGATGTCTATAATTCGGAGTATTGTATTTTCACATATGTTTTCAGGTGATTGTACTTAAAAGCAAAATGAAGAGTAACTGAAAATCAAAAAATAACCTATTCTTTGATCTTTTGTTTACTGTTCTAGCAAATGTTTTGGAGACAAAATTAATTCATAACTATGTAAAAGTAAGTAGATAGTTTTAAAATATACATGATAGCATCATTTTTATTTGTACCAGATGCTATATGTGAATAATTGCTTCACATCTACATTTGAAGCTCAAAATAACATAGTGAAGAGATTAGCATGGTATTAGAAATGGGAAACTGAACCTTAGTTTATGCAGTTTATCAAAAATCACAGTGCTGTATAGATTAGTACTAAATTCAATACCGATAAATAATATACTGCCTTTATCCCTGATAGGTTTTATTTTCTATTATAACAAAACATGTACTTTATCTTATATTCATTATCTGTACTGAATGTGAACTATAAATTTGATGAAACTATACTTTTGTTAGGAAAACGTCACATCTATCTCTCATTATAGGCATTTGAAAATGATTTTGCCTTTAGTAGATTCCAGAAATCTATGCATAATTTATGTTCAAATTGTTGCAGTAAATAGAAAGCATCTAATAGAGTGTTACTCCATATTTAATATTTTATTCCTAACAAGTTTCAAATCCCACCATAATCCATGCCCCATATCTGAAAATAGCTGTACATTCCTTTCTTCAGTAGTGGTAGCAAGTTTTAGTTCCTCTACTCTTCGCATTCCCGCCCAGAAAATCTGGTTCCACCTCTTAACCACCATAAAACCCCAAGCCAGTGTCCTATTAATATCATTTTAGGATCAGCTTGGAAACCTACCCAGCACACCACCCACACTCTTGTTAATTATGTACTAGAAATTTTCACACTCTTTTTCTGCATGTTTGAAGTCATCAGCATCACATTCTAAAACAAATTTTGGGTCAGTAGTACAATTTATTTCTACTGAATTCAAAGCAGTGCATGATGTAGAATACCACTATTATCTAGTTGAGCAATAATAGCTTTTCACATGAATCTTAGAGAATAATTGGTACATATATCAATAGTAGCCATTCCACCTTTTGGTTTTAAAAGAATGCAAGTAAAATAAATTTACAGTTCCTCTAGAGTGAGGGTTTCAAACTGGAAAGCAAATTAGCTTTTAGAGCTACAATTCTTAGAATGTTTACAAAATTAGTTATATTTCCTCAATCACATCTAATTCCATGTTCACATGGTATATGTTTTCTGCCAGGTGTGGTGACCCATGCCTACAGTCCCAGAGACTCTAGAGGCTGATGTAGTAGGTTCGCAAGTTCAAGACCAACTTCAGCAGTTTATAAGGTCACAAGCAACTTAATGAGACTTTGTATCAGAGAGAAAAAAATAAAAGAAAGTGAAGAAAAAGTATTGGTAACATAACTCAGTGGTAAAGTACCCCTGGGTTCAATCCCCAGTAGAAACGAAATAATTTTGTGCACCCTATCCCATTTACTTTCTGGAATATTTAATAACTGCAAATTCTTTATTATTAGTATTTTAATGCTTCAGAACTCTATAAATTTTTTGATGATCTTCTTTTTATTATAATTATTAGCATATATTAATTGTATAAATTAAGGGGTTTCACTGTGATGTTATCATACATGCATATGATTTGATTGTGTTCAAAGTACACAATTCTTCATGCAAAAACATATTAATTCTACTTTTGTGCAGGTCTCTTTATAAGTCACTACTTTTGTAAAATTGAGAATTATCTTTTGAAACACCTGTGTGCCAGTTGGATCTAAGAGTGATACTACTTTCCAATTCATTCATCACTGAACATGGTGTAAAGCACTTAACCAACAAATAAATTAATCTATATCACAGCTGGATATCTCTGTTGCCAACAATAGGACTCATATTTCTAATAAAAATTTATAACTGTTTTTCTGCCTTTGGGATATTTGATTATTCGTACATCATCTATATTAGGTAAATATATATATATATATATGTATATATATACATATATATATATATTCCACAGGCAAAACTTCAAAAACTTCTTCCATGCATAATATTGATTTTGTAATAAGCTACTGTTTTTATTTAAATACTATTATATCAGTTACAGAAAAATTTTTATCAATTTTTGCACTGGCAAAGTGGGACCCATTGTTTATGTTATTCCTTGGCCTGTATGGTCTCCTCCTTTCTTTTTTTAATTTTTCTATTACTTTGGATGATATAAAATTTGACTTTTTAAAAATTTTGTTTTTTTGAATCGTTAAGACTGTGTTAGCCTCCAGATCCAGGAAGGGTTTAGTATCTTCATTCACACTGAAGAATAAAAACAAAACAAAACAAAACAAAAACCCATAAAAATAATAAAAACACCTTCGGAGAAAAACTTATTTGAAGAAAATCCATGAGACCTTTAGATACAAATAGTAAAACAGCAAAGAGCATTGGCATTTCATTTCAAAATTCATTCTGTTTAAGGATTGATTCAACAACAATCAAAAAAAAAAAGTACTCCAGAGAGAAAAAAGCTCATTTAAAACCAAATTTACAACAACAGCAGGGAAAACATATACTAAAATATTACATAAACAATACATGTAAATATTGATAGCATGCAAATGATGAGAACAGCATTCTACTTAACAATTGTACTAAAAGCTTGATTTTACCTTTGCCCTTTTCAACAGCTACCTCTCTTCCCGCCTCATACAACATGATTCAAATTTGTGTATGCCTACCTCTTTAACCCTTTTGTCAGTCAGTTCAAATACCTTAGATCTTCCTACTTTTCCAACCATAATCTCCTGGAATTGATATCTGCAAATGTAATATTATATTGACTACAAGAAAAATGTTACCCAATAAAAATAAATTTCTGGGCTGAACCAGTTGCATTTCCCTGGCATTCATGTGCGAGTATGTGGGTTCAAACCCTAGCTCCACATACACGGTGAAGTGTCTGAGCAATGAAAGTCACATGAAAAACTAAATAAAAATTGATTATCTCTCTCTCTCTCATTGTCCCTCTCTCTTTAAATAAATAAAGTTCCATGCATCATTTTATAATAGGAAAATTAGACATAAATAGTAAGAAAAACTAACTGAACTCAATACACACATGGAAATTTAACAATGGTGAATTGGTCATAGAAGAAATCAAGGGAGAAATGTGCACTTTTACAAAATCAAATAAAAATAGAGATAGATATACTCCAGAATTTTTGCAATACTGTGAAGACAGTTATAATAGGAGAACATTTAGAGCTGTTCATTGCTATACAAAACATAAAAAAGATTTCAAGTAAAAAACCTAATAATGAATCTCAAGTTCCTTGAAAAATCATGGGTGAGGGGAACCCAACTTCAAAATCAATGGAATTAAAGCAATAAATAAGATGTGAATTGATATTAATGTAGTAGAGAATAAAAAAATCAACAAATTGATACTTTCTTTGAGAAAATAAACAAACTTTATAAACCCATAGGCATACTAATCAAAAGAGCATAGAAAAGTCACAAAATAATAAAATAAAAACAGAGCTATCACCACAGACATCACTAAAACCCAGAGGGATCATTAAGGACTATTTTGAAAATCTATATTCCAATAAATTGGAAAATCTAACAGAAATTCTAGTCACCTGTGACACAACAAATTTGAAGTAAGAGCCTGAAGAAAACTTGAACAGACCAATAACAAGCAACAACTCTTCCAACAAAGAAAAGCTCAGGACCAGATAGATTCTCAGCTGATTTCTACCAGACCTTCAAAGAAGAACTAATGTTAATCCTACTCATATTGCTCCATGAATATAAGGGGAAAAAAAATACTTTCAACTCCTTTCTATGAAGCGAGTGTCATCCTTATATAAAAACCATATAAGAATCCCTCAAAAGAAAGAAAACTATATATGAATATCCTGAGGAAAACTGATACAAAAATATTTGATAAAATATTAGTAAGTGATGATCAAAAATACATTAAGCAGATTGTATATCCTCCTGATCAACTGGGTTTCCTTCAAGTGTCAAGAGAATGGTTTAACATACGCAAATCAATAAATGTAATTCATCATGTAAAAAGAATAAGGACAAAAATCAGATGATAATCTAATTAGATAAAATAAAAAGCCACAACAAAATTCAGCATGTATTCATGATTAAAAACACTGAATAAAGGGACAACGTGAAATTACCTTGATATCACAAAAGCTTTGTATGACAAATTCAATTCAACATCAGAATGAATGAGGAAAAAATGAAAGCATTTCTCTGAAATCAAGAAGTGAAAAGGCTACTCCAAATCTATTTTTTTTAAGCCAGTATTATCCTGATACCAAAACAAAATAATGACATATCTGGAAAACTACAGACTAATATTCTTGACAAATATACATGCCAATTTCCTTAAAATTAAAATTAATAAGTTACTTCAAAAACATTAAGAAGATTCTACACCATGATTACTTTGGATTCATCCCAGCAATGCAAGGTTGGTTCAATATACATAAACCAGTAAATATAATCCATCACATCAATAGAATTAAGGATAAAAATCATATAATTATTTCAATAGATGCAGGAAAAGTCTTTGACAAAATCCAGTATTCACTCACAATGAAACAATAGAGAAACAGTGATAGAAGGAACTTTTTTCATATCATAATAGCTGTATCTGACAAACTCAAATTCAATATCATACTGAATGGATTAAAAACTGAAAACATTTTCTTTAAAAATCAGGAAAAAAACAAGGATAAATATTCCTACCATTCCATTTCAATTTGCTCTTGAAACTGAGCAATCAGGCTTGTGAAGGAAATTAAAGGGATACAAATAAGAAAAGATGCCAAACTATTTGTAAAACTGTATATGGAAGAATAAAAGACCTACAATAAGCAATCCATTTTTACCAATAAGAGCAAAGCTGGAGGGATCACAAGGCCAAATCTCAAATTATTTTATAGAAATATAGTGTTGAAAGGGGCATGGTTTTATCATCACAAAATACATGAAAAACAATGGAATAGATGACCTAGAGATAAAAAATGTAGATATGACCTTCTGATCCTTAAAAAATTTGACAAAATCATAAACTAGAGAAAAGAAAGTCTTTTTAACAGATGATGATAGGATAACTAGATATCTATTTGTAGATTAGATACTTTGTCTTCAAGGCCAAAAATCTATCCAAAAAGTGATTGAATTCATTGATGATATTTTCCATTAAATTTCAATTTAATCTAGTTAGTTTTTCATTTCTAGGATTTCCATGTAAATTAATATGCCTGTAGCATATTAATATCAGCATAGCATAAAATTAACAAAAATGTTAATATTTCCAGAATAACAAACTAATGATATATCAAAATATAATTACAGCAGAATTTTTTTTTTTAAAGACAGAGAAGGACAGTGAGAGAGACAGAGAAAGAGAGAAACAACTTTATTTAGTTTTTCACATGCCCTTCGTTGCTCCAACACTTAGTTGTGTACGTGGTGCTGGGGTTTGAACCCGGGTCCTCGCGCTTGCCAGGCAAGCACCGAAACAGCTGAGCCACTGCTCCAGCCCCTAAGCAGAAATTTTAAAGTAACTGATCTAGAAGTATTATCAATGTCAAGCCAAATAAAGTGACAGGAAGAATTGAATACATGGGGAAAATAAGTCACACTTTTGATCCGAGAAGTAATGGTAATGCTTTCTTTGTTAGACTAAATCAACTAAATCGAATATTTAATTTAAAGACTACAGTATCAAGTTTTTTGACTATACCACAAGTTAAGCCACTAACCAAATGACTATTTCTGAAAAAAAGATGATAAATCTGCTTGTGTTAGAAATTGTATAATAGGTTTGGGTACATGGCGACCATTCCACCACCACCAGTGACCCTGAGACGCTCCTGAGGAATACTTCACGCTGCAGGACTGGAGGTGGTATCCTACGGTAGGACAGAGCTCTCAGTGTGGGGGGAGCATTACCCCCCACCCTGCTAATCTTTTAATGCCAAAGGAAAAGAGCTTCACATTAACAAATCTAAACAACAAGTTTGTTTCACCTGCTCAATCTGCTCCACAGCTGGGGGTGGGGGGCTGCACAAGTATTCTAACCTGGTCCCAGTGGGCAATGCCTTGTAGCCCGCTAGCTCATAATTTGCAAGAGCTGATGCTATAGCTCTGGGACTTAATTGCATGCAATTTCAAACCTACAGCTGTCCATACACCGTAGCCGGCTGGCTCTGCCTGCCATTTTGGGGTTTCCCTGAGGGTGGACCTGGTCTCTCCCTTGGCAAAAGTGAAACCAGACCCATCCTCTATGGGCACAAACTAGGGACCACATTCCCACAGTCAGAGAAACACCCTTAAATGCCCTGTGACCTGGCCATCTGCTCAGGGAGCTATGTGAAGCTGGGAACCCCCTCCCCAGCTCCAATCGTTGCTGACTCCACAGCCAGGGGACAGGGAGCTACCCCAGAGGTGAGAAACCACACAAGTATTCTAACTCGGTCACAGCAAGCAACATCTTTTCACGCAAGCTGAGTCTCAAGCCCTTTGACTTAATTGCTCACAACAGTGAACCTACAACTGTGGGTATATGGAAGCCGGACGATTCCACCCACCATTTTGAGGTCTCCCTGAGGGTGGGGCTGGTCACTCACTTGGCAAAAGTGAAACCAGACCCATCGATTAAGCATAGACTTGAGACCCCAGTCTCAACGGACAGAAAAACAGAATTTACCACCCTGTGACCTGGCCTTCAGCCCAGAGGACTGTGTGGAACTGTGAATCTCCTCTCCAGCTTGTAGATCTTACAGGCAGTGAGCTCCTTCCCTCCCTCTTACATGGAACAGGTGGAGGCTGTGAACAAAACTTGGTACATTAGGGCATATCCCACCCAAGGGGACTACCTGCCTCAGCCTCTCCAAAAACTGACTGTAACAAGGTAGGGTCTAACATTAGCCTCAGGAACCTTTGAACAAAAGGGGCAGCCTGGGCTCTCCTTCAGCCTCTGAGTTCTGTGCTTAGCCAAGTCTCCATAGGTCCTGAGCTCTTCAGGTGGAACACCCCCTGGTGCTTGCAACATAAACACTGGCACAGCCTGGACCTTCCCTCACACATGTCTTCCCTTGCCGGGATTGGGTCAACCCCACAGAGAAGCTCTTGGGGCTTCTGAAGATCGTAAGACATCCAGAGTGGGTCATCAGTGATCCCAGGGAACTGAGTTTCAGTTTGGCCACTCTCCTTGGAACAGTCAGAGTCCCACACAACTACACTAGGATCTACTAGACTGCCTACAGCTTCTGGGCCCTGGCTCAAGAAGATCAGGAGTGCATTTCAGGGGGTGCTGAACTCTATTCTCACAAGAAGCGGGAGAGGGCAGGATATTCTACCCCTCTGCAACAGAAAAATTTTGAGGAGATTCTCTAGGAAAAACCAGGCCACCGGAGATAACCAAACGCATGTCCCCCAACAAACTCAACTATGAAGAATCCCCAACTAGATGGCAGATTTGAACACATTCCCCCATGGTACACACTGACCTAGGGGGCAAAAAATCAGAACTTTCCCAATTAATTTTTTTTTAAATGGGGACCCTGCTGCCATCTAACATTTTTAATTTGTTTAACTTTTAACTTTTTAATGCTTTTGCTTTTTTTGTTGTTTTTTTTTTAATATTTTTTTTGCTTTAGGGTTATTACTGAATTTGGTGTTTGTTGATGTGCATATTTTTCTCTGTGTGTGTAATTGTGGTTAGCGCCTACTGTCTCTGTGTCTTCTTGAACTTGACTGTTGTCTCTGTAGCATTGGGCTTATACCAGGAAAACACTTTGGATAGCAAAATAGCCCTCAGTCTCCTTTGGGCAAAGCAAACCACTCCCCATACTAACCTCTTCTTCCCCTGTACTCTGGCAATTCCTAAATATAAGCTCTTTCCTCTCTTCCTCACCCAAAGTCTTTACCACACCCACACCCCATTTCTATGTTTTCCTTATTCCTAATCGAGTAACCTACTCCCCCCCTTAATCCCTTGTTCCTCTTTATTCTAAGTCAGGTGTTATAATCCACCTCCCCTATTTACCTCCTTGACTTCCTAGTCATTTCTTCTCCCCAATTACAGAGGCCCTGCTAATTGAAGAAAGACACATTCTATGGGTATTTGCTTGCTATCATAAAATATCGTGAGAGCTCCTAGAGGTACTAATCATCATCATAACTGTTTTAGTTGAAACTGTCTAGTACATGCACCTATAAGTTCTCAAGTTCTCACTGATTGGACTGGCACCTATAGGTCTGAGCTGCCCAATTAGCACCCCATCCCAATAAAGCAAAACCATTAGAAGCTCCAGTTACCCCTTCAAGAGTAATATGGTTGATCTTCAAGACACACCCCCGTTTCTGAAAATGAGGAAAAGGGAAATAACTCCCCTCCTCAACCTCACAGTTCTCCACCCAAGGACTCCAGGCTCTAGATGAAAACCAAAGAAATTGTATCAACATTATGATTAGTAATTCAATCAAGAGTTGAAAGAAGAATTAAGAAAAGAGATCAGAGAACAATTGCAAGAGATGAGAGAAAATTTTTATAAGGAAATAAGGGAGCAATTCCATGAGATGAAAGATCAGCTCTATAAAGAATTAAACATCCTAAAAAGAGATGTAGCACAGCTATCAGATTTGAAAACCATGGTCAACCAAATCAAATCTTCACTGGAAGATACTAACACCAGAGTAAACGCCACTGAAAATAGAACTTCAGCTCTTGAAGAACGTACATCAGATAATGAAGATAGGCTAAGTAATATCGAGTTTAAGGAGGATAGACAAGGTAAGAAACTTACAATACATGACCAGAACTTTCTTTTTTTTTTATTTTTGAGCAACCTTACAAGATTTTAACAAAACAATATAAAATGTGTATAAGATGTGTATATATTCTGGACATTGCAATTATCCCCAGGAGTGCCCCCCCAATTACCCTCCCTTATCCCTCCCTTCCCCTTCACATTATAACTCTAAAAATAGTATTAGATTGTAAAGCATTACATCTTATCTG
>PVKS010052595.1:0-10714 GCA_004027875.1 Aplodontia rufa
AGAACTTTTGCAAACTGCTGAGTGGAATATAAAATGGTACAATCATTTTTTTGAAAACATTGGCAATTTATTTAAAAGTTAATGAGAATGTTTAACCATACTGACAATGGTACACAAATATTTGTAGCAGCTCTATATGTAATTCCCCATAGCAAAACAAAACCCATCATCACATGAATGGGTAAATGAATTATGCTCTATCTGTGCATTGAAATACTAGCCTAAAGCAAAAAGTTAATTATAGACATATGCAACAGAATGAGTGAATCTAATTATTATGGGAAAATAAAAATGCTTTATGGTTTCATTTATGTAATATTCCAAAAACACAAATTCATCTATAATGACATTTCAGATTAGTGGTTACCAAAGTATAAAGCTTAGGGAGTGTGGTGGAGAAGAAGAGTCAGAGGGAATAATTATAAACGTATACTTTGGGGGAAGAATATACATATTCACTATATTGAATGTTGTTATAGGTTAATGAGCCTATCAGTGTAAGATATAAAAGAGAAAACTTATCAAATTGTATATGTTAATATGTATAATCTAGTTTAATTGTATTTCAATAAAACAACAAATAATAAAAATCTTTATAAAATAATGAGTTTATTCTACATTATTGTTAAGAGAAAATGCAAGAGACAAAACCTTTTCCATATTAGTGATAAAAATATTAAGATAAGTCAAAATTTCAGCAAAAAGTAAGCAGAACAGAAACTAATATATGTGATTAACAATAAAGACTGGTTTAGAACTGAATGCAGGGCATAGATACAAGAACAAAGTTATTTTAAGCGTATATTTTCATATAGCCTTCAAATCGTAACAATGTTATATATTAAAGAAACATAAATCACAAAGCATGGAATAAAGAAAATAGAACACAACATAAGAAAAATGAATTTTGTCAAGGTGATAACAGAACCACAAAAATCAAGTATAAAGTCAAATAAGTTCTGAATACTATGTTTTAATTGTATAATGACTGTGAATATAAGTACAGGACAGAAAAATCTTATCTATAATTTTTGGCAGGAATTTTTATATTTCAAATACAAGATCGTTATTTTAACTTCAAAAAAGAAAACTTATAATTATATATATCTTTAATATGAGTAAAAGTATAATTATATAAAAGTTTAATCATTAATATAATTCCAGATGACTTGGGAAGAGGGAACCACATCGTGTTTAGGTTCTAGATGTTCAGAAGGAAGGTAGACTCGGTTCTACTTATTTGGGGAATGGAGAAAAAAAATCTAGCATGGTCTTTTGAAGTGGAATACATATTGTGTATTTTGCATTGGCTGAAGAAAAGTATTAATTTTCTAAGAGAATTTTTACCTAGCTAAGGAAGAATTATGTTAAACTACATATATTGACACAGCAGTACAGAGAGATAGGTTTCCTATATGCTAACAAATAATAAGGAACAGATATTATTAATGGTGCAAATCAAATATGAAATATTGCTAATGCAAAAAAGTTTACGTGTGTTGAGGGGAGAGAGTTCTTATGTTATCAAGGGCCAAACAAGGAAGCCCACTTTCATGTTAAACATCTGATATTCTTTTCATATATCACTTACAGATGAATATGACTATATTAATAGATTGTATCACAAGACTTCTTTTTTAAATAAAAAACACTTATATGTACTTTGGCCTCATGTATTAACGTGAAGAAAGCAGAACCATTAACAGTAATGGTAAGGTATTAGTAGTAATGAACAGAATAAAAACATCTATATTATTGAAAGAGACTCAGAAGACTATAATTCCCTTTTAAAATACACATTCATTTTCTTAAAGTCTTTTCTTCTGATCAGAAATATTTTTTTTTAAAAAATTGTAAGCAAAAAAATGATATAAAAATCCAATCTGTAGAAGCTGTAAAGAACAAGGTCAGTGATGTGCTGTATTTCAAAATAATTAAGAATTCAGATTTAGAGTTTAGAAAAAGTCTCTACTTTTTTCATATTTCTTATTTGTACTTAATCAGTGGAATGACATTTCTACACTGAAGAAAGCCAAATTTCTAAAGACTGTTATATGCTTTCAGAATTCATTTATTTTAGTTGTTATTACACTTCCAAGCTGCCAGCTCATTTCTCAAATAAGAAGACTCAATAGATGTCAGTGTTGAGGGGATTTAAAATTCATCCCAATATTTATGACTCTCATTTCAAGGATGAAAGATGACCCTAACACCAAAATGACAGAAAAAAATATTTGTTTAGGAATCAAAATCTGATGAGAATAAAGCTAAGATTTCTCAAAACACTGACTCCTACAAAAGACATAAATTTATATATCACTAAGATTTTTTCTAACTTGCATTAATTGCTCTCTTTGCTTATTAAGTATAAATTTTCTAGCTCTGCTTTGCATTTGGATTTTTTAGTAGGCTTATTCAAGTCTATCAAATATGATTGTTGATTTATTTTTTAAAGGGAGAAGGATAGTGAGTGAGAGAGAAGGAGAGACAGAGAGAATCAACTTTTATCGAGCCTTTCATATGGCCTTCATTGCTCTGATACTCAGTTGTGTATGTGGGTGCTGGGGTTTGAACCTGTGTACTTGCACATGCCAGGCAAGTGCCGTAACTGCCGAGCCACTGCCCCAGCCTGAGTGTTGAGCTTTTAAAGTAAATTTCCCCATAATTAAAATGTTCAACAAACTGTTAATTTTATCTCAAATGAGATTAACCTTGCATAGTTTTCCCTTTTTTAATATAACTTTTCTGAGTCACTTAAAGAGCACAATAATTAGTAAACATAATCAAAGTTATTCTTCCTAAGATAATCATAATATTGAAATTAGAATGATGGCTATGGTTTTAGGAAGTAAATGTTCATGCTATCTAGAGAATAATTAATAGCCACATACTTACTTGAAATGAATCTAGAGTCCCAACTCTTCTTGTGTATTCTTTCTCAGGGACTATGTTTTACTTATTTATTATTTGGTTACCTTCAGTTTAATTTTTTGGAAAATGTCATTATTTAACAAACAGAACATATTTATCTTCTATAAAATTTATGAAGTTTAACCTCCTCATCTTGGCAGCTATGAGTAGAAACAGATTTAAAGTACATTACATAGTTATTCCTCAGTGCTTAATAAACATAAAAATAGATATTTTGACCAATGTTTTTTCATAGAGCTCTAAATTTTCTATATTCTACATTTCTATTATAACTATAATTGTGATTATCAAGGCTTCTATAAAGGAGAAAATACATTGAGTGATATCAGAAAGATGGCAGAATAGAAGTTTCTAATATTTGTTTCTCCACAGAAACATCAATTTAAACAACTATCCATATACAAATATACCTTTCCAAGACCTAAGGAATCCAGGTAAGAGACTACTGACCCAAGTATTCAAGCATATGAAATAAGAAAGATGCATTGGAGAGGGTAAGAAGGATAGTTTCACATTATTCATGTCCACTCTTGTGGACCCAGGATCTAGGTCTTAACCAATCGTAGGCTATACCTTATAGAACCAGTTTCTAGGCCTGCCTCCCCAGAGCTAGGACCCAGTCTCAACCTTGTGAAACCCATTGTAAATCCACACACCATTGACTCAGGATCATGACCATCTTTGTAGAATCAGAAGCAAGGCCAACTCCAGAATCAGGGCAACCCCCATGGTCCCAGGAACAAAGCTCATCTCAGTTTTCTATCAGATCCCTGTGGACCCAGATGGCATGCCTGCTTCCATGGACTCAGGCAGCAGGTCCAACTCAATGGACTCTGTTACTAGGCCCAAGGTCTAAATAAGCATTAAGTTGGCCTCTATGCACCCAGACTTAAGATCTTTCCCAGTACCATGTTGATTCCTATGAATTCAAACTTTAGGCATCATCCTTTCCTTGTGGAACCAAGATACAGTGTTACTTCCGTGGACAAAAGAACCAGGCTCAGCCACACGCACATTCTTCCTGCCCAGAATCTCCGAATGAATTTACTAGGGACAGGCTTTCCCTACCAAAACCTGTTAGTAAATACTGGAACGAGTGCTCACTTCACCAATGCAAAACCCCCCAAAACAAGTAATCACAGAAACATGAGACTACTAACAAGACAAAAACAAAACAACAACAACAACTAATAAAGCACTAGTAACCAATCCAAGAAAATAAATCTGACAAAGGATTTCAAAGTAATTGCCTTGAAGAAACCTAGTTAGCTATAGGAATGGTTAATTAAGCAAAATCAAGCAAATAATACATGAATAAAATGAAAAGTGCAGCAAAGGGACAGAATCATAAAAACAAAAGAAACAGAAAGAAAATCTGGGCCTAAACAACACAATGTCTGAACTCAAATATTCCGGAAACTTTCAACAGCAGATTTAACTAAGCGGAGTTAGTGAGCTCATAAGCAGGTCATCTGAAACTACCCAGTCAAGATAAAGATGAAAAATCAATGAAAAAGATCGAAGAAAGTCTACAGAACTCATGGCACACCATCAAGTTAGTCACATGCTATACAGTATATATGTTTTGGAATGAGCAGAAATAGAAAGGGATGAAAAGTTTATTTAAAGAATAATGCTGAAAAATTGCCAAAAGTAGGGAGAGAAATAATATCCAGATCCATGAAGTCCCAATAAATCAAAACAAAATAAATATAACTATGTTTTCTCCAAGGAATATTAAAATCAGATTGCAAGAATTTTGAAGATAGCAAGACTTGATGAGTTCTTCGGACTCATCAAGTCCGAAGAACCTCTATGAGATTTTCAGTAGGCTTGCCAGTAGAAACTTTGTAGGCAAGAAGAGAAGGAGGTATGTATTCAGGGTTCTAGAAAACAAAACAAAACACTCACCAAACAAGAAAACTATATCCAGGAAAACTCACTATTAGAAATAAAAGAACAATAAAGACTTTCCCAAATAAAAACTAGCAAAGGTATCACCTCTTGCCAGGAATGCTAAAGGGAGTTCATTAATTTGACATGAAAGGACAAAAAGAATATGAAACAGGTCAAAGCATGCCACTAGAGGAGGTCATCAAATAACAAAAGAAAGGTAGCGTGGTAAGTAGAAATAAAAGACATACAAAACACTCAGAAAATAATTAATATATTGGTCATGGTAATTTACTAGCTATATCTGTAAATTTATTAATTTATTTAATCAAAAGACACAGAACAGCTTCTAGCAAGGAAAAGAGACAGCATCTAATTGTATGTCACAATTGTATGTTACTTTAGTCCAGACATACACAGGTTGAAAGTTGAAGGAATGGGAAAAGTAACCTGTGCAAATGGTACCTAAAAGTAATCATAAGTGTCTATACTTACACCAGAAAAAACAGACAATAAAGTAAAAATTGTCACAAAAGACAGAGAAGGACATTATATGATTAAAAAGGGTGAATTTATCCAGATGATACAATAATTGTAAAAATACATTCACTCAACATTGGGGAATATGAGTATACAAAGCAAATATTTATACAACTAAATGATAAATAGGCCAAATAAAATAGTAGGGAAATTCACTATCCATTTACAATGAGGGATGGATTTCATGCAGAAAATTAATGAGGAACCAATGGATTTGAGCAATACTGCAGACCAAATGGGTATCCCATATAATATAGAGAATATTCATCCAACAGCACAAGAATACCAATTTTTTCTCAAGTGCATATGGAATATTATCAAGAAAATGTAGAATTTAAGTTACAAAACAGTTCTTGAAAAACTTAAGATTAAATATCAGGTTATCTTTTCTGAATGCAAAGATGCTAAAAGAGAAATAAGTAACAGAAAACAAATTGGAAAACTCTCAAACATGTGGCAATTAAATAATTCACTCTTGCACAGTCAATGAAAGAAGAAATCAAAAGAGAATTTAAAATACATTTATAGAAAAATGAAAATGTTAACAATATATATCAAAATGTACAAGGTTTATCAAACACCATCCAAGAGGAAAATGTGCAGGAATAAATGCCTATATTAAGTATGCAGAATGATTTCAAATGAGCAATGAAATTTAACACCCCAGGGACTTACTTTGCAGAAGAAAGGAAATAGTATGGACTAGAGCAAAAATACATAGAATAAAAATGAAAAAAAATCAAGAAATTAAAATTTTCTTTAAAAGATAAATAAAATTGACAAAACCTTAGATAAAATAATCTATTGGAAATTGTACAAGAGACCATTGGTGTTACATTCTGGATAAGAACTTGTCTCAGTTTTGCCCATGTCCTGAAACTTTCTAAGAATCTGATTTTAAAAGTGATGGACTTCTTAATCTGGTGGAAGAAATTTCTAGGCGGTATAGCATTCAAGTGACAGTATGGGTTTTCCTGGAGTCTTTTAGCCAAGTTTGTGGTGATATTCAGGAGTAGAAAGCAGACCAGAAAGTTTGAAAAAATTGAACTTGAAACAGGGGCTAAGGAAGTTATTGTTGCTAAAGGTATTATCCCAGCAAAATGCAAAAGACTTTGCCTAGAGGCAAAAAGAAAAGATAGCTTGAGGGAATCTCAGAAATTGAAAGACCATTCCCATCTCTGAGTGAAGGGAGTAAAAATTCCTTTGAGAAGAGACCAGTCGTCTACTCTGCTCGGACACAGAGAGCCTAGGAAGGTTTTTCAACATGCTCGGCCACCCAGACACTCACAGCCTATTATTGCCTGAGATGACAGCAGACATTAATGTAAAAAATCAGAAAATGTGGGTGTAAATTCGCCAAATGTTCAGGCATAGATGTTTGAAAAGGAGTTAGAACTAAAAGCATCTGAGCAAAACATTTTTTTTTTGGGATCAGTGGCTCTCAGGCCAGATTCACCTGCACCATCACAGTGAGGGCAGACAAGGCAGGTGGCATGCAGCCCTGGCTGGGCAGTGACTTTGTAGTCTGGGGTAGGTAGAGGAAGTTTGGAGGCCTTGTCCTTCATGGATTGGCTGTGATTCCATCAATCATCAGCTAATTGTGAGATGCTATCAGGGCTTGTCTTCCAGCATCTGATTGGTTGTTCCTTTCTCACATGGGAGCTGCCTGATGCCCTGCCCTTATCCAGCTGCCTGAGGAAGTGGGCTGCCTAATGCCCTGCGCCCATCAGCCTGGAATCGATCTAACATCCTGACCTTTTTGGTGATACAGGGCATCAATTTCCATCTGGCTACTTCCTGCTGTTTATGGGGTTTTGAAGGGGTGAGGAAGGTTTGGTAGTGGGTTTATGATAGGTTGTTAGGGTACACAAACATTTGGTTGTATGTTACTCCAGCAACCTCACTCATGCAGTTTTGGGCGAACCAGAGAAGCCAAGGAGCACTCATTAGAAGGAGTCTTATCACTAATATGAGAGTAAGGATGGAGGTTAGCCAGGTGACAAAAGTGGAGTTTAGCCATCTTGGCCAAGGGTCATCTCATTGTTGCCGCTTAAGCCTCTCCGTCAGATGTCTGAAGAGTTCTGAGGTTTTTCTTGATTAGCCCAGTTTCATCAATGTAGTAGCAGCATTCCTCTTTTAGGAATAGACATGTTCCTCCTTTGTCTGCTGTCAGGAGATCAAGTGTTTGGTGATTATGAGCAAACCAGAATAGTGGAACCCCCTCTAAAGGTGGCATTTAGCTTTTAATAACTGTAGAAGTCAGCATTAGATCTTATCTATCCTATAGGTGATGGCATGTCTTCATTCAGTTTTTTTATGTTATATATAGTATTTCTGCAAAACACTAATAAGTGAGTTTTAGATATAGAGGGAATGGGGGGGGTGTTGGAGGAGGAGGAGGAGCCATAGCTGTAGGTGGAGGGACTATAGCTACTGGAGGGGAGGAGAAAGAGGATTGATGTAAGTAAGGGGGAATGGAGCTGAGAGCTGCTCCTGGAGCAGTGGGCTGGTGGAGGGAAGGAAGTTCAGACCTTTGCAAAAGAATTCAGCCTCTCAGGCATTTCAAAAGGCTTGGAACTTGGAGCAGCAGGTACCTCCCAGATCCCTTTTGGGCCTGCTGCATGAACTCAAATGTGTGGCAGTCCAGGCACACACTGGTGGCCCTGAGTCAGAACAGCACACCCAGTGGCAAGCTTTGTGCAGGCACCCAGCAGTGTCAGACTCAGCAGCAGCAGTGGCAGCAGGGACTGGCACGCAGGAGGTGGGGAGGGGGTGGGGTGGGAAGTTGCCTTTTGGAAAGAAAGCATGTAGGATAAAGGAGTGTGCTCATTTGATAAGTTGGGAAAAGAGAGGAGGAAGATAACTGGTCTGAGTAAGTGGGGGAGGACAGGAGGGAGAAGAGGAAAATAGGGGGGCGGGTCAAGAGCACAAATCCCAAAAAGCCTGAACATATGGCATCTCTGACCATTTCCCTGTCCAGTGACAATGATTGCACAAAACAATGAGGATTTGAAAGTCAAAAGTCCCAAAGTGTCGAGTAAAAGATCAGCGGCTTACTGTGTAAGTCGTGAGTGATGCAGGCCAAGGCTGGGATATCTCCTCAGCCTACGGGGGCACAGAATGGAATGGATGGGGGGTTCTGTGGTAAGTGTGACTAATGGAAAGACCTCTGTGAAGGAATTAGTGTTTTACTTATTACTCTAGGGTGGACAGGAACAGAAAGAGGAACAGGTGGGGTGGTCTGTGGCACACACGACTTCGGAGAGTCTCCTGATGGAGAGTGTAACCAGAAGGCCAAGAGAAATGCAAAAGAACTTACCCTACTTCTGTCAGCCTAGAAGAAGGGAAACAGAGTGGTGCGGGAGCTTTCTGGTTCACCTGTGGAAGGGGTTGGCCTTCAAACCCAGTGGGAGGTGACCCAAAAACCTTTTTTGGGTTTCAGCACCAAATGTAAAAAATCAGAAAATGCAGGTGTAAATTCACCAAATGTTCAGACACAGATGTTCAAAAAGGAGTCAGGCCTAAAAGCAGCTGAGCAAAACCTTTTTTTTTTTTTTTTAAGAAATTTATTTGTTGAACAATCACACAAGTTTTTAACAAAATAATATAAAATGTATATAGATTCTGAACATTAGATTTACCCCCAAGAGTGTCTCCCCCAATTACCCACCCTTTTCCCTCCCCTCCCCTTCCCAAAATATCTCTAAAAATGTATTAGGTTGTATAACATTACACCTTATCTGGATTTAACAAATGCTAATAGACCTCCTTTCTCAACCTTTTTATTGGGATCAGCAGCTCTCAGGCCAGATTCACCTGCACCGCCATAGTGAGGGCAGACAGGGGAAGTGGTACATGGCCCTGGCTGGGTAGTGACTTTATAGTCTGAAGTAGGCAGAGGAAGGTTGGAGGCCTTGTCCTTCAGAGATTGGCTAGTGACTCTATCAATTAGCAGGCAATTGCAAGATGCCATTGGGGTTTGTTCCTTTCCCACCTGCTGCCTGATGCCCTATCCTCATCAGCATGGAAGCATCCACTGAGATTTCAAAGGAAGGCCTGGGAGGCCAGGCAAAGTGCCTCAGGGTCAGCGTCCTTGTGGGCAACCCTGAGAAGAAGATGTGTGGAGATGTGAGGAGGAAGCCAAAGCAGCAGTGGCGACCCCTGAGATTAAGAAACGCCAGTATCATGGGAACTTTTCCAAAGAGTGCTGCAGGTATTGAACACAGACAAGCTAACAAAGAGGTCATGTGGACCACAACCAGCAAAGCCATAGAGCAGAGCTACACAAGCCTTTTGGAGAGAACATCATGCGGCCATTTGCTCCAGATGCTGGATATGCAACTTCAGGACTTGTTTGCCAAGCTGGATTTAAGACTTGCTTCGGTCCCATCTCTTGTTTCTGTGCGCCTATTATTCTGAATGGAAATATTACTTTATATTAGCTGTACATAACTTGATTTTTACAGGAGTTTACAACACAAGTTTGCATCGACTCTCAGAGGAGACTTGGTAATCTGGGCAATCTTGGAACTGTTAAGACTATGCAGACTCTTGAAATGGACTAAATGCATTTTGCATTGTGAGATTGCCATTAGCTTTTGGGGGCCAGGGGCAGAATGTTACGATTTGGATGAAAGGAGTCCCCAAAAGCTCATGTGTGACAACATGAAGGCTGAGGTGAAATGATTGAGTTATAAGGGCTTTACCCAGTCAGTGAGTTAATCCCAGAACAGGGATTAACTGGTAGCTGAATGTTGTCAGGTGTGGCTGGGGAAGGTGGGTTACTGGGGATGCGCCTTTGGACATATATTCTGCATCTGGTGTATATTCTCTCTCTGCTCCCTTCCATCATGATGCTCTGCTTCCTCTCAAGCCCCAAGGAATGAGGCCGACCTTCTAAGGACTACGACCTCTGAATCCATGTGCCACAAAAGAAATCTTTTCTCCTAAAATTGTTCTTGTCAGGTCCTTTAGTCACAGCAGTGAAAAAACTGACTACAAGAAATAATAAAGAAAAAGAGAGAAGACTCAAATAAACTGAGAGAGGAGACATAGTAAATGCTACCACAGAAACAGAGGATTGTGAGAAACAGAGATGATGCGTGGGGAAAATACGAAAGGATATCTGTGATGATATCCTGCAAGATTCCTCAATAAAATACCAAGAATCTGATAGATGCTGGAGGGGCTGTGGAGAGATAGGCACACTAACACACTGTTGGTGGAGCTGCAGACTGGTACAGCCCCTCTGGAAAGCAGTGTGGAGAATCTTCAAAAAACTATGGATGAGCCCACCATATGACCCTGCTATTCCACTCCTGGGTATCTTTCCAGGGGATTTAGAATCAGC
>PVKS010052596.1:0-10718 GCA_004027875.1 Aplodontia rufa
GGTGGTAATGTTCGCCCACACTGGGAGCTTTGTCCTACATTGGGAATCCACATGCAGTCCTGCAGCGTGAGGTGAATCTCAGGAGTGTCTCAGAGTCACTGCTGGTCGTGTGGTCATCATCTTGAATCTCAACAAGTAACCTTTAAAAAGTTAAAAAGTGAAATCCCCAATTCTCCCATTGATGGGATTGAGAGTGGGGTAATGGTTTTTAGAAGCAAGTTCTAATAAGCCTTCAAGGAACAGATTATCTATATTTATAAAAACTATTTCAGGGAATTGAAAATGAAAAATTTCCAATCCTTCTGAAACTCTTGTTGACCCCCAGAATAAGGACAATACAATTATGGTACCAATTGATTTATAAATAGAGATGCAAAAATAATATTTAACTGAATTTAGCCATATTCATTATGGCCAAGGAGAGTTTAGTGGATTAAAAAAATGGTCGAACATCAGAAAACTTACCAACTTTTTTTTACAAGACATTAACAGATTAAAGCAAATAGTTTGTCTAATATTTACAAAAGTTGTTTGATAAAATTCATAGTTTTCTTATTCATGATTGAAATTCTTGGTAAGCCAAGAAGAAAAGCAAACTTCTTTAACCTGGAAAATAATTGCTACCAAACACTTGCACAAATAGCATATTTAATTGTAAAAATATTAATCCAGACCCTTTACATCAGGACTTATATGCCTTTTAATCTCCCTTGCTATAAAGTTTCATACTAGATTGTCTCTCCAATAGGACAAGAAAGACATGGTGCCTGTACAAATTAGAAAAGAATCACAATCTCTCTCTCCTGTTCAGTGTTTCCTTCTCTCATCCAACTTCATCCAACATGGATTGATTTCTTCTTAGAAATCAAGTTCCCAGTTCCCTCTACTTTGGATCAAAGGCAGCCTTTCTTCTAATTTTTACATGGACAAAGAAGTAAGTGGTCAACTTGCTGTTCTATGAATGGGAGAGGGAAAGACATCAAAGGCTTTCCCATTCTGATTTGTACTTCGTTTTTTATTCAAGGCTAAAAGTTTCTGACATATCTCACACGGTAAACGTAAGCTATCGCCTGAAATCCTTTATTATGTCTACAAAGGGGATTTTCTTCAATCATATAATTTTGTCCTTGTTTTCACTTGCTTTTTTCTGAACTCGGGATTAGCAGACAAATCTTGGTAAGGAATATCTATGTGATAATCACTTTAACCCAATTTCTTATGATTTTCTCCTGCCTGGCAGACAGAGATCATCATCCTAAAGCATGATTATCCCAACATATCAGTCCTTGAAAAATGTGGCTCTTCTTTGACAGTAGTTGTACTTTTAGGAATTTATTCCAAGGAAACTGTCACATTTTGTACAAAGATATCCATCCGAGAATTACTTATAATTGTAAAATTTTAAAAAATATTTAATAATATGGAATTGATTAGGTAAATTGCATGTCATTACTCTCACGGAATATTTTATGACTGATAAAAACCTTGTTGCAGGAAAATATTTGGTGACATGTTCTTGATACCCTATTTAGTGAAAAGCAGGCCACAAAACCTCATTTGATAAATGTTACTATTATTTTGATGATAGGTACCTGGCTGGGAAAAAGTACAGACAGGGCCTATCACAAAAATTTTAATTTGCTTACATCAGAATGGTACAATTGCAAGGTACACCTGGTTGGTTTTTTTTGTTGTTTTTCTTTTTGCTTTTTCATGTGCTCCAAAAGAGGAAGGAAGATGCTGTCTAGGCAGCTGTCAGATAGAACCTGGACCAGCTCAAATAATTGGGCCATAGTGTTCTCCTGATGAACTACACAATTTCACTCTGCCCTGACCACATGTGACATCCAACCATGACCGTGATGAAGCAAGAAAATACAAGACCACTCTGTAAACATGTCTGAGCTCAAAACTAAAACACTGTGAAGAACACAATAGTCATACAAAAATGATTTTAGCTTCTTTGTTAAGAATAGCATTAGCCCTTTCTGCTCTTCCACCTTTAAAAATTAAATATATATCTATATGTATATATGTACATATATATGTATATATATATATAATCTCCAATCGAACAATTTCCTTTTCCCCACTTCCTGAGAGCATCCAGCCCACTTGTCCTACCCAAAAATAGCCTAACACAAGCTATAACAAATTTCTGCAACACCTCTTTACCTGCAGCAGTCTCCCTTGCTACAGCAATATCTATAAATCTAACTTTGCTATAGATATGTTTCTGTTGGCCTTGTCCAGAGATGATCATTAATATAAATTGTATCCATATATTCTTTTTATAACCGAGAAAAATATCTGAAATTAAATACTATCCATCCATGAATATGTCAAGTGACTTTCAACCTCTGGAAAAAGAGATGAACCCTCAGTTATACCTGGGTTCTTACATTTCCAAGGAGCCAGTCCTCCAACCAGATGCAGGAACTTAGCCCCTCAGGGGTCTTTGGCTGTGGGAACTCAATACTTCTGGTACATGCATAACTTCCAGTGCATGCATAACTTCCAGGGCATGTAGAGCAGGGCTTCTCAGCAGCAGTGCTAGTGACACTTGGGCCAGATGATTCTTTGTTGTGGGGCTGTCCTGTTCATTGGAGAAGGTTTAGCACCAACCCTGGTCTCTATCAAATGGTGCAGAGTATCCTTCTGAGGTGACAAGCAAACGTATCTTCAGACAACTTCCCCTAAAAGGAGTGAAGGAAAGATCCCTCCCCCGACACCACCACCCATTGAGAACCATGTTATAGACCTAGGGCAAAAGCAAGGAGAAAGTCCTGGCTAAGTTTTTTGGCTTTCTTAATTTTGGTACCGGGATTGAATCCAGGGTGACTTAACCACTGAGCCACATCCTCAGTCCATTTTCTATTTTATTTTGAGACAAGGCCTCACTAAGTTGCTTAAGGTCTCACTTAGTTGCCAAGGTTGGCTTTGAACTTGCAATTCTTCTACCTCAGCCTCCTGAACCCTTGGCCTTACAGGTGTGTGCCACAGCACCTGGTGGATTCTTTATTTTTCAGAGTGGGCATAGTTATTCTTGTCCTGTCTATCTTGTGGTGATAGTGTGAGGTGAGAGAAAAGACATAAATAGACTTGAAAGTAGTGGAAGAGATAATTATTTAATAAAGATTTATCAAATGCCTACTGAATGGTAGATATATAGAAGCTATTTTAAAGCTATCAAAGTTAAACGCAGTCTTGGGTGAAAGGCAGTCAGACTTATGTATTAGACATAGCAAAGGCATAGCAATACATAATCTAGGACAACTTTAGATATGTGGAGTGGGGAGAGGCGGTAGGTGGGGGGAGGGGAGAGGGAGGGAGAATAGGGAGGGGATCTAGGGAGATAATTAACAAAGTATCAAACTCTTTACCACCCCCCCACAGAATCCAATAATACTTATGCAATCATTTAATTCTGGAAAATTCACAATTTAAGCATTTGTATTACTTGTAGGGGTGAAATAGAGAAGAATCAAGAGACTGGAGTATGGGCAATGTGGTGGTGATTCTGGTTTAAAAACATATGCCTATCAGATTGTTACTTTATATGCATTTATGATTATATAATAACTCAAATCCTTAATTTAAAAAATTTTGAAAACTATCAAACTTCCACTGAACAGGCATTAATATCCAAAATCTGATTCCATGTACACAGAAAAATGACAAAATTGAGTTTTTATAGATCAATTAAAATAGCATAATATAGCAATGACAAAGATGCCTTTGAAAATAATCATTTAATTAATGTAAATTTGTTTAAATTGCATTTGCCCAATGTAGCTTAGTACAGAAAAATCAATTTTCATCTAAGAAATAGGAAAATCAAGTTATTTGTCCCAAAAGCAATCCTTCAGAGAGTTTTCTGAATTGTGGCTTCCATCCTAATGCAGAACTACAAACTACACTCAGGGGGAAAGAAAATAAACAGAGAAACTTAGAACAATATATTAATGCGTGCTTACATGCTGGGAACAATCTTTCTGGAACTTCTAAATGAATAACAATAGTATGATGATCAAAAATGAAGACTGAAAGGTCCAAAATAATAAGTTGAACAGCTTTTAAGAGCAACATAAGCCCAAAATTGAGAGGTATAAAGATGACTCAGTGCAGGTGAACTAGCTGACCGCATAAACTCCTATGACATTTTTTTTTAAAAAAAGAAAAGAAAGAAAGAGGGGACAGTAAGAGAGAGAGACAGAGAGAATCAATTTTTATGAATAAAAATTCATAAAATTCCTAAAATTCATAAAATTCACATGGTTTTCGTTGCTCCAAGACTTTGTTGTGTACATGGTACTGGGGTTTGAACCTGTGTACTTGCACATGCCAGGCAAGAGCCCTAACCACTGAGCCACCACTCCAGCCCCTCCTTATGACATTTTTTGAAGCTATTACAAATAATGAAATCAGCCTCAGAGTCTTCACTAAACTAAAAATTTCTCATAATGCTTTCTTTTTCAACATAATGGTTTTTATTTTTCTTCTCTGTTTTCTAGAAAATAGAAATCAGCTGTTTTCACTTATAAATATTTTATTGAAATGTGTTACTAAGAACCTTTTAAACCAACTCTCAAACAACCAAATGGAATGCTTCCCCTTCTGTGTGAAGAATCAGGTGTTTCTTATCTTGTTTTTTAATATGTGAAATGAAATTGGTCTGTAGTTATAAATATGATTTTGCACAACTAAGATGTCAAGATTAAAATCTCTCCTGCATGGTCATTTAATGCAGTAATTACAGGAAAACGAGTTTAAAAATTAGATTCAGAGGGTTTAAAGATGTTAAATTCAGGCTATGCTTACACTTAACACTTTAGGGTCACCTGATACCATCACATAATTGAGTTCCTGGGGTTCTTTTTACATTGCGTAGAATCACAATAACAAGGTGTTGGGGGCCAGAGGGGGGACTCCTTGACCACCTGTGTACATTCTGCTAGAGCCTCAGGCAACACAGAATTCTAGCTTTTCCCAGTCCCCTGCATCCAATCCTGCCACCCACAGGCTCCACGTCACACAGATGTGCTCCCAGACAGGAATCTGTTATCCTTTTTCACTTTTTAAAGTATTCTCTACTAAAGTTCCACATTTTCCCTTATGTAAGTATCTGGCCCAAAAATAAATAAATAAATAAATAAATAACATAAAGAAGCAGAGAAAAAGATCACCAATAATTTCAATATACAGATTGGTTTGTAGGAGGAAAATCATCTCATCATTGAATATTTTCTATCAAGGACACAGTAATCTGACTTAATTTTATTTTTTTTTTAATTTAAGAAATTAAAATGCCCCTGCATGCCAACTGTCTTCTTGGTCACTATTGTAGACGGTAGGTTGTGCCTATCTTCTTTCAACGAGTTGCTCTTGACGCTTTGGACTTGAGGACACTTTAATTGTTGATTGCTTTCAGAGTGAATGCGCTTCACTGTTACTTCTATTGCAAGTAAAGACAACAAAAGGGCCAGGCACGGTGGCTCACGCCCGTAATCCCAGCAACTGGGGAGGCTGAGGCAGGAGGATCGCAAGTCAACACCAGCCTCAGCATCTTAGCAAGGCCCTAAGCAACTCAGTGAGACACTGTCTCAAAATAATAAAACCAAAGAGCTTGGGATGTGGCTCAGTGGTTAAGTGCCCCTGGTTCAATCCCTGGTACAAATATATACATGTATATATTTGTGTAAGTACTGTTAGAGTTGCATGTTGGAGTTGCATGCTCACACTAATCCCCTACTTGAATGAGTCTTTACTCTTAGATAATCATGTTGCAGGAGCATTTCCTATTTTGCTCTGTCACTACACTGAGGCAAAAGGGGCTTAGTTAGCATAAATCTAAAGATTGGATACCTCATCATAAAGACCATTAAATCACAGAGAAAGGATGACAAAAATCGGATAGATTCTTGCACATTTGGAAATAAATGTCTATCTGGTACCTGGAAAACCACTTCATACTCTGAAAGTACTGGGTAATACAGGTGAGACCCAGGTGATCCCCTCCTTTGATATTTAATAGGAAGGTGATTGGAATCTTTTGACAGCTTGTAGTTTTAACCTCTCACAGCAGCATTGACCATTATACTGTTTATTATCCACCTGTCTATACACTAGAATAGTCTGAAGAATATTTTTAAAATACTAATGCTTGTGCCCCAAAAAATTTTAATTAGTCTGGAGTGTGCCTGTGTCATCTATTTTAAGAGCTACCCAAGTGATTCTCATGCTTATCCAGGATGGAGAACCATTGGGGAAGATCCTGGCTCCATTTCTCATCCACTGGAGAAGTTCTTGGGAGAGGGGCAGGTTCCTGGCAATCATATTTGGCATTTGCCAAGCACCCTCAGAGCTCTGATGCCAGCAAAGAATTTCTTTTTTTTTTTTCCCTAAACCTCTGATGCATTTTATTTGACAGTTGTACAGGGTGTAAAATAGAGATCTACATTCATTCTGCTACATATGGATATCCAGTTTTCCCCATAACATTTATTGAAAAGGATGTCTTTTCTTCATCATATAATTTTGTCCCCCTTGTTAACTATCAGATGGTTCTAAAGAGTTCAGACAATTCAGTTTTAAGGAACGGAAAGAAAATGAAGGACCACTAGGTGCAGGGGACACTTAGTGTCCTAATGCATATTTCCTGAGCTCCCTGTACCCACTGTTTCATGCAACACAAAAAGCCACTTTCCCTTCTCCTACAGAAATTCAAGAACTAGCTAATCTTTCCAGATGATACAGGTCCATGTTCCCTGTGCACACATAGCCAAGCGACAGTGCATTTCCTTCCCACCACAGGTGAGAGGAGATCGCAGGCCTCTCAATTTGAAACACCTGAAGCTCAATAGTCACCTTCAAAATCACCCTCTGGAAGGGTCCCAAGGCAGCTCATTTTGACTGCTTCCGTATTCTGTGTGGGCTTCTGGAAAATGGCAGATGGGGTCAAAGTGCCAGAATTCTGAAGACCAGCCAACGTGAAACTTGGTGAACTTGCACAGTAAGGCTCAAGGAAATTCAAATACAGGGAGGGCCCCTGTGTCCTTCTTGTAGGAGCAAAGCAATGGAAGCATCTCTCCTATTGCCTCCTACAGCCACAGGCATCTACTTGATGTCCTTGGGGTCTGGCATTCCATGATTTCTGGAGGAGTGGGATACACTTAACTCATCTTGCTGGAGTTTTGGAAGGCAGGGAGGGAGCACCAGGTGCCTCTTCTAGGTCAGCTGGGAAAGGTGTGGTCTTTCAGATTGTCAGGTGCGTCAAGGCCAGCCCTCAGTCTCTCCTCACACAGAATAGTGTCTCCATTCCTGACTGTCCAGCTGCAGCTTTTCTTTTCTTTTTTTATTCATTCAATATAGTCTTACATTTAGGAGGGAGGTCTATTATCATGTTTTAAATCTGGATAAGGTGTAATGTCGTACAACCTAAGGCATTTGTAGAGATGTATTGGGAAGGAGGAGGGGGGAGGGATAAGGGTGGGTAATTGTGGGGGGCTCTTGGGGGTAAATCTAATTTTCAGAATTTATATATATATATTTATTATTTTATTTTATTAGAAGCTTGTTTGATTGTTCAACAAATAAATTTCTGAAAAAAATGTATAATGACACAGCAAGCCAAGGCTGATGCCATTCCATGGTCTCACCCCTTGGGTTCCCCTTGATTCCATGTTTCCCTTTATTAACCCCTGTGTTAGTTGGGCTTCTAATGGAAGTCAAAGGTTGATACCCCAATACTCTCTCTCTCCAGCCTCCTTGATATCCTTCCTAGTTCCTCCCTCCTCCCTGCCACCCTGCCTTCATCCCCCAGCATCATAGGCAAGGTTCCTCCTTATTCGTGTAAAACTTCATCATGTTGAGGTTATTATTAGCTTAGCCATCTGTCATTCTGTTTCAAATTGTATTCTAGCTTCCAAAAGTGAAAGAAAATATTCACCCCTTGGGTCTTTGAGTTTGGGATATTTCACTTAGTATAATTTTTCCTCTCTCCATCCATTTGGCTGCAAATGCCATGATATCATTCTTTCTAATAGCAGAGTAGTATTCCATTGTGCATATGTACCACAGTTTTTGAACCCACTCATCCAGTGAGGGTCATCTGGGTTGGTTCCGCAATCTAGCTATAGTAAATTGAGCTGCTATAGACATTGATGAAGCCACATCGCTATAATATGCTGATTCTATCTCTTTTGGGAAGATACCCAGGAGTGGGATAGCTGGGTCAAAAGGTGGTTCCAGCCCTAATTTTTTGAGGAGTCTCCACACTGTTTTCCAGAGTGACTGTACAGCTTGCAGTCCCACCAGCAATGTGACAGTGTTTCTCTCTTCCCACAGCCCCTCCAGGAACTGTCATTGTTTGTATTCTTTTTTGCTGCACTGACAGGAGTGAGGTGGAATCTCAGTGAAGTTTTAATTTGCATTTCTCTGATTGCTAGTGATGTAGAGCATTTTCTCATATGTTTATGGGTTTCTTGGACTTCTTCAGTTGAGAAATTTCTATTTAGCTCTCTAGCCCATTTACTGATTGGATTATTTGTGTGTTTGATGTTCAGTTTTTTGTATTCTTTGTGTATTCTGGATATTAGCCCTCTGTCCAAGGTGTAGCAGGCAAAGGTTTTCTCCCATTCTATAGGTTCTCTCTCGACACTCTTAACTAAATCTTAAGCTGTGCAGAAGCTTTTTAGTTTAATGACATCCCATTCATTTACTCTTGACTTTAGTGCTTAGGCTATGGCAGTCTTGTTAAGGAATGTAGAGCTGACCCCTGTGTCATGTAATGTTGATCCTACTTTTCCTTCAAGAAATTGTAAAGTTGCTGGTTTAATTTCCAGATCCTCGAACCATTTTGATTTGATTTTTTGTGCAGGGAGAGAGGTAAGGATCCAATTTCAGTTGTCTACATATGGCTGTCCAGTTTGTCCAACACCATTTGTTGAACTGGCTGTCCTTCTTCCACACTATGCTTTTGCCCCGTTTATCAAATATCAGATGGTTAAAGATTTGGCAGTTCATCACAGAATCTTCTATTCTGTTCCGTTGGTCTTCAGTTCTGTTTTGATAGCAATTCCATGCTAATTTTTGTTATTATAGCTCTATAGTATAATTTCAGGTCAGGAATTGAGATACCTCCTGCTTCCTCTTTCTTGCTGAGTAATGTTTTGGCTATTCTGGGTCTTCTGTTATTCCATATTAATTTGAGAATTGCTTTTTCTATATCCATGAAGAATGTCATTGGTATCTTGATGGGGATTGCACTGAATTTGTATAGGGCTTTCAGTAGAATGGCCATTTTGATTACATTGATTCTGACTAACCATGAACATGGAATATTTTTCCAACTACTCAGATCTTCCGAAATTTCTTTTTCTAATGTTCAATAATTTTTGTTATAGAGATCCTTAATATCCTTTATTAGATTGATGCCCAAGTATTTTTTTTTAGGAGACTGTGAATAGGACAGAGCTCCTAATTTCCTCTTCAATGGACTTTTTGCTGGAGTATAGGAAAGCTAATGGTTTATGAGTGTTGATCTTATAGCCAGCCACTTTGCTGAAATCATTTATAAGCTCTAGGCATCTTCTGGTCGAGTTTATTGGGTCTTCTACATATAGGATCATATCATCAGCAGAGACATCTTGACTTCTTCTTTTCCTATTTGAATTCCTTTGATTTCCTTCTCTTGTCCAATAACCCTGGCTAGGCCTCAAGTACTATATTGAATAAGAGTGGTGAAAGTGGGCAACCTTGTCTTGTTCCTGAATTCAGTGGAAATGCTTTCAGTTTTTCTCTATTAATCACAATGTTGGCTATGAGTCTGTTATATATATATCTCTTTCAAAATTAAAGTGTGTTCCTTTGATCCTTATCTTCTCCAGAGTTTTGAGCACAAATGGGTGCTGAATTTTATGAAAGGCCTTTTCTGTGTCAATTGAGATGATTATATGATTTTTATTTTTTATTCTTTTTAAGTGGTGAATTACATTTATTGATTTGTGAATGCTGAACCAGCCCTGCTTTCCTGGTATGAAGCCCACTTGATCTTGATGTATTATCTTTTTAATGTATTTTTGGATTTGGATAGCTAGGAATTTATTAAAGATTTTGGTGTCAATGTTCATCTGGGAAATTGGTCTGTGATTTCCTTTTCTTGATGTGTCTTTATTGGGTTTTGGTATCAGTATTATATTTGCTTCATAAAAAGTGTTTGGGAGCATTTCCACCCTTTCAAGTTCATGGAAAAAAAATTGTAGAGAATTAGTGTTAATTCTTCTTTAAAGGTCTGATAGAATTCTGCCATGAATCCATCAGGTCCTGGACTTCTCTTTTTTGGAAGGCCATTGGTTGTTAATTCGATTTTGCTACCTGAGATTGGTTGGTTTAGAATGTCCTCTGGTGTTAATTTGGGAATGTCATATGTGGTAAGATATTTGCCCATTTCTTCCAGATATCAAACTTGGAAGAGTATAATTTTTCAGAATAAGTTCTGAAAATCTGGATTTTGGTTGAGTCAGTGGTGATATCTTCATTTTCATCTTTGACTTTATTGATTTGTTTCACTTCATTCTTCCTTTTGGTGAGATTGGCAAAGAGTCTGTCAATCTTATTTATTTTTTCAAAGAACCAACTCTTTGATTTGTTGACAATTTGTATTCTTTTTTGTACTCAATTTCACTGATTTCAGCTCTGATTTTAGTTATTTCCTGTCT
>PVKS010052597.1:0-10698 GCA_004027875.1 Aplodontia rufa
GGCCTTGACTTTGGGGGTGGCAATAGAGGTGCAAATATTTTTACTGTCTTGAAATACATACAATACAAAACTTCCTATTAGAAACATTTTAAAGCATACCATTCAGTGACATTTAGTACATCCATATGATGTGCAATCACTCCTATCTCTTCCAAAACATTTTAATCACCTAGGATGGAAAACTTTAAAATGTAGGACCAGCAGAGCTCGGTGACAGATAGAAAACAGATGGTGAGTAAGAGCAAAGGGTTAAACTAATTAGACTTCTTTTTTAATTGAGAGAGAGTGAAAGAGTCAATTTTATTTTTTCTTCTGGTTTTTGTTTTTCTGACACTTGCGTATGTGACCTTAAAAATTTAGCAATCTCTCCAATCCAAGCTCATTAGCTTTTTTTAATCACTCTTTTTAAAAAAAAGAATCAATTCTATTTATTTTTTTCATCTGCTATTTTGTATTTCTGACACTTTGTTGTGTATGTGGTGCTGGGGTTGAAATCTGGATCCTCACACATGCCAGGCAAGTGCTCCAAGTAAGCCACCACTACAGCCCCAGATATTTTTTTTATTTTTAGAGAGAAAGGGACAGCAAGAAAGAGAGAATCATCGGGTTTATTTAGTTTTTAATGTGGCTTTGTTGCTCCAACACTTCGTTGTGTACGTTGTACTGGGGTTTGAACTCGTGTCCATGCACATGCCAGGCAAACACCGTAACCACTGAAACACTGCTCCAGCCCCTCATTAGATTTTTAAAAATTTTTCTTTATTAAGAAGTTCAGTTATTGTACAACGATAAATGCATATAAAGTTACAATATGATACGCATATGTTCTTAAACCAGAATTAACCCATATCACCCACACTGCTCTCTTGATTCTTCTATATTTCACCCCTACAAGTGATATAAATGCTTAGATTGTGAACTTTCCAGAATTAAATGATTGCATAAGTATTATTGGATTCTCGTGTGGGTAAAGAGTATGCTACATTGTTGATTGTCTCGCTAGATCCCACTCTATTCTCCCTCCTTCTTCCTTTTCCCACCTGTCCCCCGCCCCACATATCTATGGTTGTCCTAGATTATATGTTGCTATGCCTTTGCTGGGTCTAATACATGAGATTGACTACCTTTCACCCAAGACTGGGTTTAGCTTCAGCCTCCACCAATGAGTGAAAACATTCAACCCTTGACTCTCTGGGTTTGGCTAACTTTGCTCTGCATGATTTCTATCATAACCATCCATTTACTTTCAAAGGCAGCAATATTGTTATTTCTAATTGTTGAGTAGAATTCCATTTTGTGTGTGTGTGTGTGTGTGTGTGTGTGTGTGTGTGTGTGTGTGTGTACCAGTCAGTTTTTGGATCCATTCATCCAGTGAGGGGCATCTGGGTTGGTTCCATAATTTAGCTATTGTAAATTCAGCTGCTATGAACATAGATTTTGCTGCGTTGCTGTAATGTACTGATTCTAACTCCTCCGGGGAAATACCCAGCAGAGGGATGGCTGGATAGAATGGTGGATACATCCCTAATTTTTGGAAGATTCTCCACACTAGTTTTCAGAGTGGCTGTGTCAGACTGCGGTTCCACCATCAGTGTGCTAGTGTTTCTATCTCCTGGCAACCTCTCCAGCTTCTGTTACTGTTTACATTCTTCATCTTTGCCAATCTGAATGGAGTGAGGTGAAATCTTAATGTAGTTTTGATTTGCATTGTTTTGATTACTGGCGATTCAGAACACTTTCTTATGTATTCATTGGCTAGCTCAATTTCCTCTGCTGAAAAGCTTCTATTTAGCTCTCTGGCCCATTTATTGATTGGATTGTTTGTGTTTTGGGTATTAATTTTTTTGTGTAGTTGGTAAATTTTTGATATTAGTCCCCTGTTGGAGGAATCACAGGCCATGGTTATCTCCCATTCTGTAGATTGTCTCTTGACAATTTTGACCAATTCCTTGGCTGTGCAGAAGCTTTTTAGTTTAATGGGACACACTCATTGATCATTGACTTTAATTCTTTTGCTTTAGGAGTCTTGTTGAGAAAGTCTTTGACTACTCCCAAATGCTGGAGTGTTGGTCTTAACTTTTCTTCTAACAGTTTTATGGTAGCTGGTTTAATTCCTAGTTCCTTTTTTGATTTTGATTTGATTTTTGTTTAAGGTGAGAGATAAGGATATAATTTTAACTTCCTGCAAATGCCTGTCCTGTTTGTCCAGCACTATTGTTGAATAGGCTGTCATTCCTCCATGTTATATTTTGATCCCCTTTGATAAAGATCAGATGTTTAAAGATTTGTGGGTTTGTCTCAGAGTCTTCTATCCTATTCCATTTGTCTTCATTCCTGTTTTAATACCAGTACCATGCTGGTTTTGTTACTACAGCTCTATAGTATAATTTTAAATCTGGTATTGCGAATCCACCTATTTTCTCTTTCTTGCTTAAAAATGTTTTGGCTGTTCTGAGTTTCTTGTTGTTCCAAATGGATTTGAGAATTGCTTTTTCTATATCTGTAAAGAATGACATTGGTATCTTGATGGGATTGCACTGAATCTATATAGTGCTTTTGGCAGAATGGCCATTTTAATTATATTAATTCTGCCTAACCAAGAGCCTGGAGCGTCTTTCCATCTTCTCAGGTCTTCTTCAATTCCTTTCTTCAATGTTTGATAATTTTCGTTGTAGAAGTCTTTTACTTCCCTTGTTACATTAATTCCCAAGCATTTTATTCTTTTTGAGGATATTATGAATGGGACCGATTTCCTGAATTCTTTTTCTGCCCTATTATTTTTTGTGTACAGGTAAGCTATTGATTTAAGGGTGTTGATCTTGTAACTTGCCACTTTGCTAAATCTGTTTATATGCTCAAGCAGTTTTCTGGTGGAGGTTTTTGGATCTTCCAGATATAGGCTCATGTCATCAGCGAAAAGGGATAGTTTGACTTTCTCTCTTCATATTCTTATCCCTTTCATTTCCATCTCTTGCCTGATTGCTCCAGCTACGGTCTCAAAATCTATATTGAACAAAAGTGGTGACAGCAGACAGCCTTGTCTTGTTCCCCAGTTTAGTGGAAATGCTTTCAGCTTCTCTCTGTTTAGCATTATACTACCTGATGGTTTGTAATACATGACCTTTATATAGTTACAATACTTTCCTTTGATCCCTATCTTCTCTAGAGTTTTGAGCATGTGTGCTGAATTTTATCAAAGGCTTTTTTCTGCATCAATTGAGATGATCATAAGGCTTTTGTCCTTAATTGTGCTTAAATGATAAATCATATTTATTGATTTGCCTATGTTGAACCAGCCTTTCATACTTGGAATGAAGCCCATTTGATTGTGGTGAATTATCTGCTTGGTATGTTTTTGAATACGATTTGCTAGAACTTTATTAAGGATTTTTGCATTGATGTTCATTAGGGATATTGGTCTGTAATTTTCTTTTTTTTTTTGATGTGTCTTTGTTGTTTTTTTTTATCAGAGTTATGGTTGCCTCATAAAAAGTGTTTGGGAGAGTTCCCTCCTTTTCAATTTCTTGGAATAGTTTAAGAAGGAGAGATGTTAGCTCCTCCTCCTAGGTATTACCACTCAGTGGGGAATCCATCAGGTCCTGGGCTTTTCTTCTTTGGAAGGCTTTTAATTGCTATATGGATGTCAGTGCCTGTTATTGGGCTGTTTAGGATTTCCATATCATCCTGCATCAATTTGGGGATATTGTATATGTCTAGACATTTATCCATATCTTCCAGATTATCTAATTCAGAGGAGTACAGTTTTTCAAATTCTGTTTTTATAATTCATTAGATTTCAATGGGGTCAGTGGTGATTGCTCCCTTTTCATTGGTGATTTTGTTGATTTGCTTCATTTCCCTCCTTCTTTTAGTGAGATTGGCTAGGGATCTATCAATTTTATTTATTTTTTCAAAGAACCACCTCTTCGTTTCATTCATTCTTTTTATTTATTTATTTTGTTGTTGTTGTTCTCAATTTCATTGATTTTAGCTCTGATCTTGATTATTTTCTGTCATCTGCTGGCTTTGGGATTAGATTGTTCTTCCTTTTGTAGGGATATGAGGTGAAGTGTAAGCTTATTTATTTGGGATCTCACCTCATTTTTTTTTAAAGAGAGAAGGACAGTGAGAGAGAGAGAGAGAGAGAGAGAGAGACAGAGAGAATCAATTTTTATTGAGTTTTTCACATGGCTTTCATTGCTCAGACACTTAGTTGTGTATGTGGGTTGCTGGGGTTTGAACCCGTGTACTTGCGCATGCCGGGCAAGCGCTGTAACCACTGAGCCACTGCTCCAGCCCCTCTCACCTCATTTTTAATGGGGGTCCTCAGTGCTATAAATTTTACCCTTATGAATGCTTTCATGCTGTTCAAAATGTTTTGATATGTTGTATCTTCATTCTCATTCTCTTCCAAGAATTTCTTGATTTCCTCTCTCATGTCTTCTTGGATACATTCTTCATTTAATGGGTATTATTCATTCTCCATGTAGTGTATGTTTTCTGTTATGATTTTTGCTGTTAATTGCTAGTGTCATGGTATCATGGTCTGATAGGATACATGGAATAATATTTACTTTTTATATTTGCTGAGATTTCCTTTGTGAACTTGAATATGGTCTATTTCGGAGAAGGATCCATGTGATGCTGAGAAGAAGGTTTATTCAGCTGATTTGGGGTAGGATATTCTATAGATGCCTGTTAAGTCCACTTGATTTATGGAGTTGTTTAGGCTGGAGATCTATTTATTGTTTTTTTTTGTTTGACAATCTGTCTGTTGGTGATAGAGAAGTGTTGAATCTCCCAGCATTATTGTGTTGAGGTCTACAAGTGATTTTATGTCATAGAGTAATTTATTCACATAGTTGAGAGCATTGTTGTTTGGAGAGTATATATTTATTATGATTATATTTTCCTGTTTCATTGTTCCGTTTACTAATATGTAATGGCCTTCTTTATCTCTTCTGATTAGTTTATGTTTGAAATCTACTTTGTTGGATATAAGTATTGCAACAGCAGCTTGCTTTCTCGGGCTGTACACATCATTGATTTTTTTTGCCACCCTTTCACCCTCAATCTGTGGATGTCATTGGCTGTAAGTTCAGTCTCTTATAAGCAGCATATTGTTGGATTTTGGTTTCTGATCCAATCTTCTAGTTCTCTATCAAATTTGAAGTTGAGTTTTGCTGGGAATAGTATTTTTGGCTGCATAGTGTGGGCATTCAGACATTGAAAGATCTCCTTCCAGGATGTTCTTGCTTCCAGATTCTAAACCGAAGTCAGAAGAGATCCTTATTGGTTTGCCTCTGAATGTGATTTGGCGTTTCTCCCTTTCAGCTTTCAATATTCTTTCCTTGATTTCCCTATTATGCATTTTGAATATGATGTGTCTCAGTGAGCTTCTCATTTGTTATGTCTATGGGGTATCCTATAGGCTTCTTGGATGAACATATCTGACTCTACTTTTATATAGGAAAATTTTCTTTAACTATTTCCTTGAAGGTGTTCCTTACACCATTTGTTTGCATTTCGATATTTTCCTGTATTCCTATTACTCTTAAATTGTTTCTTCTCATTTCATCCCAGACAATTTGAAAATTCTGTTCGTGTTCTGTGAGTTTTTTCTTTTTTGTCATCCATGCACTCAAGCTTGCTCAGCCTGTCCTCATTGTCAGAATTTCTTTCTTCAAGAGCTGAGGTTCTTTTTTTCTACAGAAGTTAGTCTATTATTAAGTTATTCCATGGTTCCTCTCATGTCACTGATTGCACATTTTAGCTCTGTTACTTCTTTTTTTAGTATATCTATTTCTTTGATAATAAAGTTTTTCATCTCTTGAGTTTTCTCACTTAGTCCCTTTATTAATTCTTCTTTTAGTTCATTGTTTCTTTTAGTAATCATGCTATTGATAATTATTTCTAGGTTTTCAGCTTGTTCCCTGTCTGTTTGTTCCTTGGTTGGGGAGTTGTGGGTTTGAGGTGAACCTTTTCTATTTTGATTCCTCATTTTGATAATCTTCTTCTGGATCTTTGCATAGAGTTTCTCTGTGGTAAAGGTGGGCAGGTCTGGAGGTACTTCTTCTTTGAAGGTCCTAGGTTCAGGTCAGACACCACCCCTCTGATGACCACTTTCTTCCAGAAAGGTGCTTCAGCCTGTAACCTCATTTGACTGTGCCTTATTTATCTAGGCCCCAGAGCATTTATTTGAAATATGTTCGGGGTGCATTGCAACCTGCTGGTTTGTATATGCACAGCAGCTGGGGAATTTTGGTGGGTCCTGGAGTCTCTGTTCAGACTGAATGGGGCCCCTCCACACAGTGAAAACACCTGGGATCTTTGGTAGTAGGTTTGGATCCAGTGTATCTGGACGTGGCAGGAATGGGCTGCATCTAGGTAGCTATGTGGAGGGCAGCTGGGTGGTTTGAGACTGGGAGGTTAACATGCCCAAAGGCCCTGGTCCTGAGGCCTGGTCACATTAGTTCACAGGCTGCTGGGTTCAGCTCTGGCTGGGTTCCTATGTGCCTTGTGCAGCTGTAGGGCTTGGAGATGAGGCCCAGTGGGGTCAGCTCCTGCAGCTCTCCTGGGTGAGTGGGGCCTGGCAGCTGTGGCCAGAGTGGAGGCCTCCTTCAGCATGCCCCCATTAGGTTTTGATAGCATGTGGATTGGAATGGTGATGATGTCTAACCTAGATGTGTAAATGAAATTTGGGATCTTTCAGGAGCAGAAGTAAAAAAGACATGAAGACAGTAATGAATATGGTGACACTTAGAGACTTGCAGGAAGAAATGTGTAGCAAACATTTGGAGGGAACCTGAAGTACAGGTGAAAGCTGGGGCCTGGGGCCCAGGCAATATAAAAACAAACACTTCTATGAGGCTTACTATTTATGAGATGCTGGTTCAAGTGCTCTTTATACACAATCTCAAAGAATCCTCATGGTACAAATGAGCAAACAAAGACAGAGAAACTTGCCACAGTTACTCTAGTAACTTTGTGACAGAGTGGGTAATTTAGAGTCAGTGTTCATAGCCATAATGTTATGCTGCCTCTTACTGAGGCCATTTCATTTTGAATCTAGGAGATTAGAGGCAAGGTAGAGAGCAGATCCTTAAGGAAAATCCACATCTATGGGAAGAAAAAGACATCAGAGGATTCCATTGACTGAGATGAAAGAGAATGGATGAAGAAGGGAACCAGAAAGTGGGAAAGTTGTAGGGGTCAAAGAAGAAGGGACTTTTAAGGAGGGAGTATCTGATTCTGGAGATGTATTGCAACTATAAGCTGAGAAGTGGACATTTCATTTGCTGGTGACTATTACTGGTCATCACCCAGGTGATTGGTTACCAGGGGACAGAGAAAGTCAGAGGGAAATGGTTAGAGTTGGTAGTAAGCAGCTGGTGTAGACTGTTCTTTGGAGAATGCTGGAAATCAAGTGAAAGAGAAAGTTTGTCCATTGACAAACCTTTGGAAGGAATCATCATTTCATTTTTGATCATGCAGAAAGATCAAACTTCCTGTTATGCCATTAATTTCTCAGTGACTTTGGGTAAATGATGCAACTTTTTGGAGTTTCAGTCTTCCTGAGATGATAAAAAGGACTGTCTACCTTAAAGGATGTATGTCACACATTTCCCGAGGAAGTTGATATAAGAATAAAAATTGTTATTAGGTGCTCAATAAATACCAATAAATGTAGCTCAGTGATCTTGAGTATCTAGGAAACTCTCAAACCCAGTCTTTTCAGATTCTTTGAGATCAGCGGTGACTGAACTGGAGTGATCAACTGCTGTAAACAAAAAAGTCTTCTTGGGGTCACTTCAGACTGGACCCAATTCATAGGGATTAAACTCAAATCAGAGCATCTTAAGATCAACACATTATGTCTCTGTATACTGAAAATTTGTATAAATACCACATGTGGGTGATTAGGTAGAGTATCAGAACTTCCCTTTGAAGAACAAATGATTTATCACAGCCACTCTCTGGATTGGTTTCTTTGCGCTTAAGAAGGCAAATAAAAGCCCAGAGCTTCTTGTCATTCGATGTTGGAGGAGATTGCCCACTTGTAAGGTAGGAAATTCCATTCTTTCTCCTGCCCCTCCTCTTAATTCTCTCCCTCTTCTTTCATTTGAAAGCCTTCATAAATACTAAATGAATGTTACATCTTTTTTAAAAAATCAGAATATGACATAGTGCAAAAACTCTCCTAAATGATAAGAAGTTTTTCTTCAAGGCTTCAGAAAGCATTTAAGGATCTTGCAAGACCCTGGAAGTCAAAAGCATCATTTATCCATTTCTGTATCTCTACAAGCTGTAGAAAAGTTTCCAGAATATGCTTCCATTTAGAATCATTCCTTGAATGTTACTTTGTTTAAAAAAGTCTCCTGCCACCTGCTTGTCCTCCAACTTTCTGCTTGATAACCCAAAGACAGACTCATGCATATTGAACATCAACAGGAGTTTATCAGAGGCACATTTTTTTGTAGGGGAAAATTTCACTAGTGCTAAAGTCATAGTGTGTCTATTAAGAAGTTCATTTGCTAGGGCTTGCAAATAACTTCAGTGCCCAAATTACCAAGAAACAGAGAAAGTGCTGACTGGCTGCTCTTTCTTTTCTTCTTTCTTTCTTTTTTTTAACCAGGGATTGAACCCAGGGGCGCTTAAACACTGAGCCACATCCCCAGCCCTTCTTATTTTTTATTTTGAGACAGGGTCTTGCTAAGTTGCTTAGGGCCTCACTAAGTGTCTGAGGATAGCTAGAACTTGCACTCCTCCTGCCTCATCTTCCCTAGCTGCTGGGATTACAGACGTGTGTTACCATGCCCAGCCCGACTGCTCTTTCTGGGCAACATGCTGGCCCTGGCTCTTAGAAGCTTCAGTCCAAAAGTAGCTTGTATGGAGATGGATATTTCATTTTCCTCTGCATTTTCCCTCTCCACTCCATGCAGTTTCTTCATTTCTCTCTTTGTTCTTATGCTCCTTCCCTAGACTTTTTGTAGTGAGCACTCAATTTTATCTTTTCCTGCCGCATCACCTACGTAAGCCTCAGAACTCTCTGCCAACTGGAGAGACCTCCTTCTCAGAGCTGGAGTTGCTGCCTATTCTGTCTGGTGATGTTCATCAGAGTTTTCCTGAATGGGAGTGTGCTTCATCAGAGAGCTAGATTCCAGGAAAATCCCTGGTATGGAAGAAGTGCGGACAAGCAGTTTACATAGCAGATTCGGGGATGTCTGACACTGAGCCCTGTCAGCTGATCAGAATGGTGTCCCAGGCTTCAGTAAAACAAGCCTGTTCTCATCTAGCAAGAGGAAAGCAATTTTTCTCCTCCAAGGCCACCACAACACAAACACAATTAGACCTCTGTATTGGTGAGTTCCACATCCCCAGACTCAAATCAACTGGAAGATAAAAAGTATTTGGAAAAAATTGCATTTGTACTGAACACTTTTTTCTTTGTCATCATTTTCTGTACAACAAAGTATAACAAGCATTTTGCATAGCATTTACGTTATATATATGTATACACACACACACACACATATATATATATATATATATATATATATATATATATCAAGATAATTTAAAATATCCGTGAAGACATGTGTAGATTATATGCAAGTACTTCACCATTTTATGTAAGGGACTTGAGTGTCTAAGGACTTGGGTTTTGGAATAAATCCCCAATGGATATGAAAGTATGACAATACAATGTGACAGAGCCCACTTTTCATCTTGTTTACTCCCAAGGTGAGCAGAAAGGCCAGTCCACAGGCTACTGAGGTCATATTCAAAATGTGATCCTCACCCTTTGGGAAAGAAGAAAGGCTGTCTTGTGAACTGAATGTTGCCTTTGGAGATTTTCTGAGTAATTGTGCAGGGGGCCTGTCAGACACAAAGTCCTCCAGCCTGTGATTCTAGGTCACATTCATAGTCATGTTTAAGTTTCTATACTTTCCCTTTCTTTGGCTGTTGCAGGTAGGAGTTGACCTACTCCAAGATTACCCTGCTTATTTCTGAGGATTTCCCACAGTGGTGTCCTGCATGTGCCTGTGAATGTACTTGTTAGTTAAACTCACCACCCTGCTCTTTTTCTTCTACTCCAAAACCCATTGTCCACACTACCTATTGCCTAGGGATATCTCTGGAATTACTTCCTCGACTGGGAGTCACTGGAGAGGTAGGTTGTGGGCAGAGGCAGGACAAACGATCCTTTGTTTAATTCTCTTCTACACTGGCTCTGTGGGGCCCAAATCCAGTCCAGCTTGTGCTTGGAGTCTCATCAAGTTGCAAGTGAATTGTTCCATAAGCCACTGGGCCTTCATGCTCACCCAGAAGCTCACAAAGTTTCTGGTGGTTTCTGGTCACTCTTCTCAACAGAGGGGTTTAAACCAATGCAGTGGGCCAGAGAGGGAGTAGGAGGAAGGTCAGTCTTCCAAGTCTGTCTCTTCTTTCCTCAGATAAGAGCCCATTTTCTCCCCAAAGAAGCCTTGTATCCCCTACTACATGCAATATTTTTTCTAACTTTCAACAAAGATTTGCAGCTACTTGGCACAGCATATACAGCATCTCAGAGCTCTCCAATCCAAGGCAGGGACCTTGCTTTTACAGTTTCCCAATTTGAAACAGTAATTGGAGAACCTAGGGTTGAAGGGTTGAAGTAGCATACTTACGTTTGCTTTTTTTTTTTTTTTTTTTTTTTTT
>PVKS010052598.1:0-10635 GCA_004027875.1 Aplodontia rufa
ATGAAGTGTCAGAGCAATGAAAGCCACATGAAAAACTAAATAAAATTGATTCTGTCTTTCTCTCTCTCTCGCTTTAAAAAAAAAAGAAGGGGTTGGGGACTTAGCTCAGTGGCACAGAGCGCTTGCCTAGCACATGCAAGGCCCCGAGTTCAGTCCTCAGCCCTGAAAAAAAAAAAAGAAACTGAATTAAAATTAAAATGAATTTTACTGTCTTTTTTTTTTTTGGTACTGGGGGTTGAACCCAGAGGTGCTTTGCCACTGAGCTATAGCCCCTGAGTCCTTTTCATTTTGACACAGGATCTTGCTAAATTGCTGAGGCTAGCCTCAAACTTGCAATCCCCCTGCTTCAGCCTCCCAAGTCACTGGGATCTTAGGCATGCACTACCATGCCTGGAAGAATTAATCTTAAAATACATATATGTATATATGTCTAAAAATACAAGTTCTAAAACCTTCTGAAGAAAACAAAGTGCTGGTTTCTTTCTAAGCAAACACAGGGGTAGGTACAATATAGAAGTTTTGCTTTAAGACTTTGTATTTTAGGGTTGCAGCAGTTGCTCAGTGGTATTGCACTTACCTGGCATGCATGGGGACCTGGGTTAGAATCCCAGCAACTAAGTGTTGGTGCAACAAAAACAAAATAAAAACTAAATAAAATTGATTCTCTCTTTTTTCTTTTTCTTCTCTCACTCTCACTCTCTCTTAAAAAAAAAAAAAAAAAAGACTTTGCATTTTAGTGTTAGAATCTTACCTCAAAAACACCAAGGGTAAGAGGTACACAGTAATCGTGATTCCATAGGGACCCTGTGGCCTAATGTCCCAAAGACAGGTTTGTATTAAACATGCCCTGAAAAGCCATTCATTTTAAATACTGTTTTCTTTATAAAAGCAGTTTATTACCATTGGATTTGAATCTGCTATGAGATCCCGTAGAGAATCCAGAAATCCCTGATCTTCCACCATCTGGGCATTGATATCATGGAGTTTTGCCACACAGACTGCTGCTGTTTTCCGAACATAGGGGTCTTCATCCTTCAAGCACTTGCGGAGGGGCTCACAGAGGTATTCTGTAATCTTGTCCACCCGGATGCACCCCATGGTCCTAACTGCCAAGGCCCGAATCAAAGGATTGGGATCTTCACAGTCCTACAAAAACAATTATCAGTTCTGAGTATAGAAGGTAAACATTCCAGTTGATACAAGTCACAAGAGAATACTTTATTAAAATTTAAGCTTCTGGTTATATCTACTCAGAACATAATCTCTCTTGCTATTCCTTTTCTAAGTACAAGTCTTAATTGTCTATTCAAGAGTTTATAAGGAAGCCAGGCATGGTGGTGCATACCTGTTAACTCAGCTACTTGGTAGGCTGAGGTAGGAGGATTGAAAGTCTGAGGTCAACCAGGACAACTGAACAAGACCCTATCATGAAATAAAAAAACTAAAATATGGGCTGGGAACGTAACTCAATGGTAAAGCACTCTAGCTTCAATTCCCAGTACCCTAAAAAAAAAAAAATTTTTTTAGAAGGAAATCACTTAACTGCTTTATATACACAATGAGGAAAGGGCCAGTAGTATTCAATCTATGGCTAGCCATGTAAATCTATGCACAGCTCTAACTTTCAAAAAACATAAACTAAAATCTTTCCAATGAAGTAAGATAGAAAAAGCACAGAAAGATAGTGGCAAGTATATGAAAATGGTGATTTTACTACATCTATGAACCAGTGGGCAGAGAGAATGCAATTTACCTTCCCTCTGTCTGTATTATATAGAAAAATGAGAAACACACACACACACACAAAAAAAACTATGAGAGGGGCTGAAGCAGTGGCAAAGCAGTTAGAGCCCTTGCCTGGCATGTGTGAGTAGCTAGGTTCAAAGCCCAGCACACACATGCAACTGAGTGCTGGAGAAACAAAAACAAGATGAAAAAAATAAATAAAACTGATACTCTCTTGAAAAAAAATTTGTGGGGCTGGAGTGCTGACGTGGCAGTTACGGAGCTTGCCCAGCATGCACTAGTATGCAAGTTCAAACCCCAGTATCACATATAAAACTAAGTATCAGAGCAACAAAAAATAGACGAAAAACTAAATAAAATTATCTGTCTCTCTCTCTAAAAAAGAAAAAATAAAAGTTGTGACATCGGGCTGGAGCAGTGGCTCTGCAATTGCAGCGCTTGACTAGCATGAGCAAGGACCCAGGTGGAAACCCCAGCACCACATAAGCGACCAAGTGTCTCAGAAACAAAGGACAGATGGAAAAAATAAATAAAACTGATTTTTTTTAAAGAAAAAAAAAATCATGACAATAGTACTATGGTTGTATTTTTAGAAAGAGATCTTCTTCCAATAAATATAAGAAGGACACAATATAACGCTTAGGATTTGCTTAAAAATTATCCAGCAGAAGAGAGAGCAGGGGGTGGGGTCAGAAAACTATATAGGAAGTATAATTATTAAAACTATAACATTGCTATTTAAGGGACTGGAGCGGTGGCATGGTGGTAGAGTGCTTGCCTGTATATATGAGGACCCATGTTCGAACCCCAGCACCACATACACAACTAAGTGTTGGAAAAACAAAAACCAGATGAAAACAACAAATAATAAATAAAATTGATTCTCTTTCACTCTCGAAAAAATAAAAATAAAAAAGGCATTTTATGCCAACAAGGACACATCAAAAAGAAAACTACAGACCAATATCCCCAATGAACCTGGACGCAAAAGACCTTAATAAAGTTCTAGCAAACCGTATTCAAAAACTTATCATCCCAGGTATGCAGGGCTGGTTCAATATACACAAAACAATTAACATAATTCATCACTTAAACAGAATTAAGGACAAAAATCATATGATCATCTCAATTGATGCAGAAAAGGCCTTTGATAAAATTCAACACCCTTTTATGCTCAAAACTGTAAGAGAAGATAGGGATCAAAGGAACTTTTCTAAACTATGTAAAGGCTATATATGCTAAACCCTCGGCTAGTATAATACTAAACAGAGAAAAACTGAAAGCATTTCCACTAAACTCGGGAACAAGACAAGGCTGTCCACTCTTACCACTTTTATTCAATATTGTTCTTGAGACCCTAGCTGCAACAATAAGGCAAAAGAAGGAAATCAAAGGGATAATAATAGGAAGAGAGGAAGTCAAACTCTCCCTTTTTGCTGATGATATGATCCTGTATCTGGAAGAGCCAAAAAACTCCACCAGTAAACTGCTTGAACTTACATAAACAGATTTAGCAAAGTGGCAGCCTACAAGATCAACACCCATAAATCAATAGCTTTCCTATACAGTAACAATAATAAGGCAGAAGAAGAAATAAGGAAATCAATCCCATTCTCAATATCCTCTAAAAGAATAAAATACTTGGGAATTAACCTAACAAGGGAAGTCAAAGACCTCTACTACAAAAATTATCAGACTTTGAAGAATGAAATCCAAGATGACCTGAGAAGATGGAAAGATGTTCCATCTTCTTGGTTAGATAGCATTAATATAATTAAAATGGCCATTCTGTCAAAAGCTCTATATAGATTCAATGCAATCCTCATCAAGTAACCAATTGTCATTCTTTACAGATATAGCAAAAGCAATTCTCAAATTCATTTGGAACAATAAGAAATCTAGAATAGCCAAAACATTACTAAGCAAGAAAGACAAAACAGGTGGTTTTGCTATACCAGATCTAAAACTATACTATAGAGCTGTAGTAACAAAGACAGCATGGTACTGGTATCACGATAGGAATGAAGACCAATGGAATAGAAGACCCTGAGAGAAACCCACAAATCTTTAAGCATCTGATCTTTGACAAAGGGTGACAAAATATAACATGGAGGAGGGACAGCTTGTTCAACAAACGGTACAGGACAAACTGGACAGCCACTTGCAGAAAGTTGAAATTAGACCCATATGTTTCACCTTGCATGAAAATCAAATAAAATGGGTCAAGGAGCTAGGAATTAAACCAGCTCCCTTGTAACTGCTGGAAGACAAATTAAGTCCAACACTCCAGCATTTGGGAGTAGGCAAAGACTTTCTCAACATGTCTCCTAAAGTGAAAGAAGTCAAAAATCAGTGAGTGGGATGTCATAAAGCTAAAAAGCTTTTGCACTGCCAAGGAAATGATCAAAATTGTCAAGAGGCTTCCCACAGAATGGGAGAGAATCATGGCCTGTGATTCTTCTGATAGGGGACTCATATCCAGAAACTACAAAATCCTCAAAAATCTCAACTACAAAAACACTAACAACCCAATCAATAAATGGGCCAAAGAACTAAATAGAAACTTCTCAACAGAGGACACTGAACAAGTCAATGAATACATGAGAAAGTGCTCTAAATCACTAGTAATCAGAGAAATGCCATTGAAAAACTACATTAAGATTTCACCTCACGCAGGTCAGATTGGCAAAAATGAAGAAAAGTAAACAATAATAGATGCTGGAGGGGTTGTGGAGAGATAGGTACATTAGCGTACTGTTGGTGGAACTGCAGACTGGTACAGCCCCTCTGGAAAGCAGTGTGGAGAATCCTCAAAAAATTAGGGATGAGGGCTGGAATGGTGGCTTGGCAGTTACAGCACCTGCCTGGCATGTGCAAATATACAGGTTCAAACCCCAGCATCTACGTACACAACTAAGTGTCAGAGCAATGAAAGCAAAGTGAAAAACTCAATAAAAAATTGATTCTCTCTGTTTCTCTCTCACACACACACACTGTCCTTCTCTAAAAAAAAAAAAAAAAAAAATTAATTAGGGATGAACCCACCATATGATCCAGCTATCCCTCCTGGGTATTTTTCCAGGGGATTTAGAATCAGCACATTACAGTGACACAGCAAAATCTATGTTCATAGCAGCTAAATTATGGAAACAACCCAAAGGCCCCTAACTGGATGAATGGATCCAAAAACTGTGGGGTGTGTATATATATATATATATACATATATATACACACACACCATGGAGTTCTACTTAGCAATTAGAAACAATGGTACTGCAGCCTCTGAAGGTAAATAGATGGTGATGGAAGAAATCATGTTCAGTGAAGTTAGCGTAACCCTGAGAGTCAAGGGTCTAATGTCTTCAACTCATCTGTGGAGGCTGGAGCTAGACCCTGGCCAGTGTGAAATGTGGTCAACTTTCATGTATTAAACCCAGCAAAGGTGTAGTAACACACAACCTAGGGCATTCGTAGAGATGTATTATGAAGGAGGTGGGAGTGAGGCAGGGGGCAGGGGTAATGGTGGGATATTAGGGTGGGCTCTAGAGGGTAAATTTAATTTTAAGAATATATACATATCATATTGTTTCGTTGGAAGCATTTTTGATTGCACAACAACTACATTTCTTCTTTTTTTTTTTTTAAGAGGGGACAGAGAGAGAGAGAGAGAGAGAGAAACAGAGAAGCAATTTTTATTTAGTTTTTCAAGTAACCTTCATTACTCAGACACTTCGTTGTGTACGTGGGTGCTGGGATATGAACTTGCAATACTTGCACATGCCAGGCAAGCGCCGTAACCACCAAGCCACTGCTCCAGCCCACAACTAAATTTCTTTTTTTTTTTCCACATTGCCAATATCACTTTTATTATACTTACTTTATAATTCCCACCTACCACTAAAGTCAAACTTATTCAGAAAAACAAACCAGAATTATAATGGTAGGACACACTGCAAATATTCCACATCTCACATGATATTGAAGACTCAGTATTTTCTAAACCACTTTCAAGAGGCTGATGAAGTATACTTTGGCAGTTTTCAAGAGATACTGGTCAACTGAGAAAGTCAAGGGTCATATGCTTTCTCTCATATGTGGAAGCTCAAGAGGAAAAACAAAAGAAAAAGAAGAGGAGACCAGTAGGTTGGAAGATAGGAGAGAAGAAAGCAGGGAAGAGGAGTTATGGGGGAATGAAACAGACCACATTTTGTATTGTACATGTATGAATATATCACAAGAAGTCCCATTATTATGTATAATTACAATGTATCAATAAAATAATTACAGAAAAAAGAGATACTGGTCAAATCTTAATATAATTTCACCATATCAGTTAACTTTTACTGAATACCTCCTTCTGAAGTTAGCATTGGATTACATGCTTAAGGACAAGTAGTTTCACTCAATAAATTAAAAAAATACACATTTAAGACATTAATCTCAGAATTCTTGGCACAGTTGTATTTTGGAATTTCTATCGCTGAGAAAGTTGATGTTCATGCTCAATGTGTTGTCTCTCTTTCAGTCCCAAGAGCTCTGTTTTGAGTTCTCCAGGCTTTGGTGGAATATCAGGTATGGTCAGGTCGGGCCGGTAGTACCTGTGCACCACTTTGGCCCCCCGCGAACATGGCCAGGAGGCTCGAGGAAAACATTTTCAGGTAAGTGGTCCAGGGCACACCCGCGGGCATGGTCCAAGGGCCGGAAGCAGAGGGCGGGCAAAGGGCGCCCCGGAGCCACAGCGGACCACAAGCTGTCTGGACCTACAGTGCAAAGGGTGAGTGCCGCGCTGGACCAGAAAGCCTAAATTTCTTAATAAAAAAAAAAAAAAAGGTATTTTATGAATTCTTAAAATTTCCCAAAGTAAAAACTCTTAATCAAATGTTATAAGACCTATTAAATAAAACAAAAGTAGAACTTCCTATAGCTTTCACTACTTCTTACTGATAAGCCTACAAAGATAAAACAGACAAAGCCTTAGGTAACTAATACAACAATGATATGCCTTATCTTTATCAGCTCTGGATGGTAAAACATCGAGGTTTCGCCTGGCTTTCTTCTACTCATCTGGTGAAGATGCATGTACCAAGCATTGCTAACAGAAGGCTCACCATATGGTTTGCATTTCCCTGGATGACACATGCTGGTGTATGGAATGCTTAAAACATGAACAGTCCTACTCACTGCCAGTACTTGTCTAGAGGTCATCTTCTGGAACAGAGGTTGCTTATTTGCAATGCAGACACTAACTATACCAAGAGTCACTTCTAAACAGGTTATTTTAGGTGGAAGAGACTGCTCAAGTCCTTGGGAAAAGTTACCTTCACAAAGCTGTTGACGGCCATGATGGCCATGTCTGGCTGACTCTTGGCGTAGTTCATCAAGTAGAGATACACGAGTTTCTTTAGTTCTAGGTTGTCAGTCTGCATACAGTTCACTACATCTGGAAAGAGAGAGCTGAGGAAAAAAGGGAAAGAGGAAAAAAAGTGTGAATGGTTGTCAGTGCTAACTTGCTGGATAATGAAGAAATGGCTTTATATTACAAAATAACTTTACACAAGGACAATGTTCCCACAATGATAATTATTTGCTTTTTAGGTTTTTCTGTTTGTTAGTTTTTGATCCTGGGGATTGAATCCAGGGGTGCTTTACCACTGAGCCATCTCCAGACCTTTTTATTTTTCAATTTTAGAGTCTCACTAAGTTAAAGAGCCAGGCACAGTGGTAAATGCCTGTAATCCCAGTGAATCAGGAAGCTGAGGCAGGAAGATTGCAAGTTTGAGGCCAGGTTCAGAAACTTAGCCAGGCTGCTTTAAAATTAAATAAATAAATAAGTGGTTTGGGGATGGCTCAGTGGTAGAGTGGTAGAGTGCCCTTGGGATTCCACCCCCAGAACCACAAGGGAAAAAAAAAAAAAAAGAAAAATGAAAAAAAAAAATCAGGTTACCTATGGAAGTTAGCAATAACCTTTCCCCTGAGGCTGGCTTGCTTGCTTGCCTTTGTTTGTTTGTTGTTGTTTTTTATGGTATAGTTCCCGTACACACACAAAAGCATGGTACAGAAATAGAAATTATTTACAAAAGATAGACTGCAAGTTTAAAGAATCCATCACATCTCCAACGATTCTGTTTTGAAAGGAGGCAAATTGTTTAGTTTTTCTGTATGGTATCTTGTGTAGTTTCATGCACATACAGCTATTTAATAAACTCTCCAAAATGAGTTTTCTTTCCATTTCCTAGAAGAATAGCTCATGTGAAAAATGACTGTAAAACCAGCATTAAGAGTGAATCATTAATCCATTATAAATTCAAGATCTTAAGTAATTCTAACAACCACATAAGATCAAGATCAGTCTAAATTCTAAAGAAAAAACAGATAAGTACTAACCTAAATAGCTAGAAACATACACTTTCCAATAGATAAGCACTGGTCACAAGTGGCTAATCTGACCTGAAATGTGATGTAAAACACACACTGGATTTTGAAGACTCTGTGTGATAAATATAATTTAAATTCTCTCTTTAAAAACTGTTTGGGGCTGGAGCGGTGGCTCGGTGGTTACAGCGCTTGCCTGGCACGCGCGAGTACACGGGTTCAAACCCCAGCAACCCATGCACACAACTAAGTGTCAGAGCAACGAAATTCATGTGAAAAACTCAATAAAAATTGATTCTCTCTGTCTCTCTCTCACTGTCCTTCTCTCTTAAAAAAAAAATCTGTAAAAAAAAAAAAAACTTTATAAAAAGAAAAACAAAATAAAAATTGCTTGCACAGGCTTATAAATCCAGCGATTTGGGAGTCTAAGGCAGTTCAAGGCCAGCCTCAGCAACTTGGTGAGGCCCAAAGCAACTTAGTGAGACTCTATCTCAAAATAGAAAATAAAAACGGCTGGGGATGTAGCTCCGTGGTTAAGCATTCCTGGGTTCAAATCCTGGTACCAAAACAAAAACAAACAAACAAAAAAAAAACTAAACTAAAACAAAAAATTATTTATATCAGCTGGGTATGGTGAGGCAAGCCTGTAATTCCAGTGACTCAGGAGGATGAGGAAGGAGCGTTCAAATTCAAGGTCAGCCTTAGAAACTCAGTGAGACCCTGTCTCAAAAAAAGGGGCTAGGGCAGGCTGGAAGAGCTAGGGATGTAGCACAGTGGTAAAGCACCCCTGGGTTCAACCCCCAGTACCAAAATAAAAAAAAAAAAAAAACATAAATAAATAGGCTGAGGATGTAGCTGAAGGGTACACTGCTCCTGGATTAAATCCCTAGTACCATATACACAGAAAATTATTTATATTGATTGTATGTTGTAATAATATTCTGGACATACTGGATCAAATAAAATGTAGTAAGATTAGTTTAATTCGTTTCTTTTTTTAATATAACTACTAGAAAATTTAAAATTATATATGTAGCTTACACTGTATGTCTATTGGACGATGCTGAACTTGACACTACTTACAGTAGAGATTGAAATATGATAACCTAGAAATAACTAATCTCTATATTCTGTTTGTGCTCTTTCCAAGGCACAGCTCCTACCTCATCTCTTCCAAGAAGAGTTCTTGGAAGAATTCCTATGCTTGGGTATTTCTTTTGTAGAACTTTCACTGCCTCTAATATATACATTTTATGTTCAAAGTCTTTAGCAATTAGGGAAATGCAAATCAAAGCAACAATGAGATTTCATCTCATTTCAGTTAGAATGGAAGCCATCAATAATACAAATACCCTAGAACTAACAAAAAAAACCAAAATCCCCCACAAAAACCTAAAACACTACCAACCAAAAAGACCCAACACAAATAACAAATAGCCAGGCACGGTGGCACACACACCTATAATCCCAGCAACTCAGGAGGGTGACCCAAGAGGATCACAAGTTCAAGGCCAGCCTCAGCAATTTAGTAAGGCTCTATCTTAAAATTAAAAAAAAAAAAAAAAAAGGCTGGGGATGTAGTTCAGTGGTGTGTGTGTGTGTGCGCGTGTGTGTATAAATAAATGCTAGAAAAGACGTGGGAATAGGGGTCTTTTACATTATTCAGTAAGTATAAATTAGCATAACCACTAAGAAAATGAGTATGCAGGTTTCTCAAAAGACTTGAAATGAGACCACCATATTACCCAGCTATATACCACTTCTCCCTATTTATCATAAAGAATTAAAGTCAGCATACTACAGGGATACATTACCCTGCTAACAAAATGTTGTTTTGGTTGAAGTAAAAGAAAATCCAGCTTCATACACATATATACGTAATTTAGAAAAGGGAGTATTTTAATAGTTTTTTTATGTAACTGGATATTCTTTTTTGACACTACACCAAAACTACAAAAATGATGGGGTTTCACTTACTTTTTTAGTCTATGAACAGTACTTTCATTTGGAAAGTATCAATGCAAGGCGTCACGAAGATTCTCCCAGTGCAAACCTATTTCATTATATAACAGCACATAATTGCATGGATCAATTTCACAACTAATCTCATTAGAAAAATGTTTAAATATTACGAAGCTGTCAAGCTCAATAATGGGAGATACAAGTTTTTCAGAATTGTAAATTTTACATTAAAGCTTGAAATTTACTACTATCAATTTTTCCCTCTTGAAACAACAGGTTCAGGACTGGAGTGGTGGCTCAGTGATTACGGTGCTTTCAAGGATGTGGGTCTGAACCCCAGCACCACATACACTACCAAGGCCACATGAAAAACTAAATAAAATTGATTCTCTCTTTTTCTTTCTCTCTCACTGTCCCTCTCTCTTTAAAAAAGAAAAGAAAAGAAAAAAACAACAGGATCACTTTGCCTTTTTCTTTTTTTTTGATAAAATACATCCCAAATACCAAAATCTGTCTATATATAGCTAGTCTGTCAATCATTCTTTCACATAAAAA
>PVKS010052599.1:0-10701 GCA_004027875.1 Aplodontia rufa
AAAAAAAAAAAAAAAAAAGAAAGTCAAGGTCATTATGTTTTCTCTCATGTGGAAGCTAGAGAGGAATAAAGGAAAGCAAAGGTATAGGGGGAAATCTCATGAAAACCTAAGGGAGATCAGTAGAGTAGAGGAAAAGAACAAGGAGGTGGGAAGGGGAGGGAAAACAGAAGTAATGGGGAATTATATTGATCAAATTATATTATTCTGTCATGTGTATATGTGAATATGTAACAATGAATCTCACTATTATGTATAATGACAATGAACCAATGAAAACACGGAAAAATTTTTTGAAATGCTACTTGAAAAAAGTTTCATTAACAAACAATAACTGTTTCTACTATTTATGAAATATTTATTAATCCTCTGATAGCCATCTACAGAGAACACATAATAATATCACAGCTCACAGACAGGTGAGGAAAAAATGGAAGGAATATGCCAGATTTAATTGTAAAGTCGGAAACAGTCACTATGAGTAAGAGTCACTGTATCACAGAGTAACTGCATTTTGAATTCTAGCTCAACCATGCATTCAGTATGTGACTTAAGAAATGCTCTGAACCTTATTTAGTTTCCTTAGTTATAAAATGACTATAATGGTAGTAATCATTATTACTTATCAGTATAAGGTTCCTGTGATGGTTAAATGCATGTAAAGTACTTAAGATAATGTGAAGCAAATAATAAGTGTTCAACAAATGTTACCAGCTATTATTAGTCAACAAGTACAACAAATATGACAGGAAGCACTGGGTTATTTTATTTACACAATGTCATTTAATCCTCATAACAATCCTTGAAGTAAGTAAGTATTTTCTCCATTTTAAAGAAAATGGACCAAATATAGCCATAATAACTTTCCCAAAGTCACAGGACAGCAAACAATAGAACCAGACTGAAACATAAGATACCCAAAAGTTTTAGTCAACTTTTTTGTCACTGTGACCACAATACTCGACAAGAACAACTTAAAAGAGGAAAAGTTTATTTGCGGCTCACAATTTCAGAGGTCTTAGTCCACAGAGGGCCAACTCCAAGGCTCAGGACCCAAGCTGGGGCAATACATCATGGACGAACGGCCCAGAGGATGAAAAGCTGCTCAGCTCATGTGGGATCAGGATGCAGGAGGTGAGGAGCCCAAAGGGAAAATGCACCCTTCCAGGACATGCCCCCAGTGACTCACCACCTCCAGCCACATCCCACCTGCTTTCAGGAACCACCCAATCAGCCCCTTCAAACTGGGATGGACTGATTAGGCCACAGCCCTTATAATCCAATCATTTTACCTATGAATATTCCTGCATTAACAGGAATTTTGATAGGATACCTCATATTCAAACCATAACAGAGTCCAAAGATCTTATTTTTCATTTTTGGTTTGTTTTATCCTGTTTGATTCTTATGTTATAAGGACTCATATAGTATAAACAGGATCTATTTCTGCATATGGTACAAGTTCAAATTTTCATGCCAAAATGGAGGGAAATATTTATTTTAACAGCTCTCAGATTCTGTGCTAAAGCTTTCTAAAAAAACCATTCAAAAGTCAGCATGATTACTTCCACTTTAAAGGTAAGAAAAATGAGTCTCAAGGAAGTTGACGTAACTTACCCAAGGTCCAGTAGCTTTTACAAAGGTTTCATTCAAAGGAACCTATGGGCTTTCCATTACAAAAGTGTTACTTTCCTAAAAGTTGTCTTTTCTTGAAATAACTATAATAATAAAAAAATTGTGGAAACTGCTAGTCTCAGTAGGAGAAACTATTTCGAACTACTTGTTTAGATAATAATTATGTAAAAGCATCACGTATTTCAGATATATCCATTCTTTGACATGCCGAAATTTGTTTTTAAGCAGATTTCTAAGAATAGGTGTCACTTCATTTTTAAGCTCATGACTGTAACTTAATGTCCAATTTTATTACTTCCTTTGCGTACAGGTGATACAATGCCATCCTAGAAGAGTGAGAAGGCATGGGGTAGAGAAAAAAATGTTTCTTAACAAGAATTAATATATTTGTGATATTCTCAACTGTATTAAGTATTTCATTAAGAGGTATTGGGCATCATTTTCCCCAAAAAAGAAATTTCTTTTAAAGTTCCACCAACCTTATAAATTCACTAAACAGGGATTCATCAGTCTATTAGGAGAGCAACAAAGTTGCTTTACTGAATCAAATTGTAAATTAAATATTTAACTTACTTCATTATATCCTGTCACCCAATCTAAGATGGTGTTTGGATAAAATAGTGGAAGTTTTCACATAATTTTGTCAACTGATATATGATAAACTGTACTTCAATATACCAGATAGAAAATGTAATTACATAACTACTTCATCATCACACTTTCAGAAAATTAGGGGTAACATTTAATACTAGGTAATATCAAGACAAAAAAATTTTACAATTTAACTAATCCACAGTAAAGTAAGAAAAGATCAGTAATATACCAATCAAATAGGCCAGATTATTGTTTTTGTAACAAGTCATTTTTCCTTTTGATTTTACCTGAAAATATCTAAATTTTAAATCACAATTCAAAGACCTCACAGAAGAGAATGAAAATCTTCAGGGAAACCACACATAGCACAACAAAGAAGACTAGGCCAGTTTAAAAGTCATTTAGAGGGGCTGGAGCTCAGCAGTTACGGCACTTGCCTGGCATGCGCTAGGATGTGGATTCAAACCCTAGCACCACATACACAACAAAGTGTTGGAGCAACAAAAGCCACATGAAAAACTAAATAAAAATTGACTCTCACTTTCTCTCTCACTGTACCTCTCTTAAAAAAAAAAAAAAAGTCATTCAGAGGGCTGGAGTGGTGGCTCAGCATTTATAGCGCACGCCTGGCATGCACAAGGATTCGGATTCAATCCCCAGCATCACATACACAATGAAGTGTCAGAGCAACGAAAACCACATGAAAACCTAAATAAAATTGATTCTTTTTCTTTCTCTCTCTCTCTCACTGTCCCCTCTCCCCTTGTTTAAAAAAAAAAAAAAGTCATTCAGAGCAACAGAAATTTCAAACTAAAATTATAATATCCAAAATAATCAAAAGAACAAAAGAAACAGCTACACGAAAACCACAGATAACATTTCTTTCATGTCAAAAATGTCTACAATCAAAAAGACAGACAATAGGGGTTGGAGCAGTGGCTCAGTGGTTTTGGTGCTTGCCTGGCAGGCATGAAGACCCGGGTTCAAAGCTTTGCACCACGTACACAACTAAGTGTTGGAGCAACTAAGGCCATGTGAAAAACTAAATAAAATTGTTTCTCTCTTTCTCTCTCACTGTCCCTCTTTAAAAAAAAAAAAAATCAAATCTCAAGGAGAATTTCTAAAAACAAAAAAAAAAAAACAGACAATAACAAGTGAGATATAGAAAAACAAATCCATATACACTCACTGCTCCTGAGAATAGAAAATGAACCTGCCACTGTGGAAAACAGTTTGACATTTACGATCTAGTAATTCCACTCCTTTCTATCTACCCAAGAGAAGTGAAAACATAAGTCCCTGCAAATATCTGTACACGAATGTGCCTTTTCTTAATAGTCAGAAAGCTGAAACTACCTAAATGTCTTTCAATTGTGAATGGATAAACAAAATGTGGTGCCATCAAAAAAACAGGAATCTACTCAGCTATAAATAAGAACAAAGTACTTGCACACACTACAACACAGCTGAACCTCACAAACATCATGTTAAGAAGCCAAACACAAAAGACCTCATATTGTATAACTGATAATGTATTTATCATTTCACATACTTATTTGAAATGTACAAAAAAGGCAAATCTATAGAGACAAAAAGTAGATTCGTGGGTACCTAGTATTGGAAGTAAAAATGAGAGGTGATTACAAAAGGGCATGAGGGGGCTTTTTAGGGTGATGAATGAAAATATTATGAAATTAAATTGTTATGGTTATACCCTATTATATAAAACTTACTAAAATTAATGTGCTACACATTTAAAACAAGTAAATTTTATATGTATGTTTTCTGTTTCTACAACAAAATACCTTAGGCTGGGAAACAGATAAAGAAAAGAAGCTTCTTTAGTTCATAGTTCTGGAGACTTTAGAGCACAGTGCCAGTATCTTCTTTTCTATGGTTACAACCTCTGGCTACATCACAAGATGAATATTATGGCAGTGTATACACGAGGTAAAGATTACTTAATAAGACATGATACCAGACAGATTCAGGAGTCAGGTTTGCTCCTTTTTATAACAATTTACTCTCCTGGGAGATACCTATGATGCAATGAGGATTGCATTAATGTGCAGTGCCCCCAAAGACCAAATCACCTCCCACCTAGGCCCTACTTCTTACAGGTTCCACCATCTCAACACTGCCACACTAGAGACCAAGCTTACAGTATATGAGTCTTTGGGGGACACAGTCAAACTTTATCCAAACCATAGCAGAATGTAAAATACATCTCAATTAAGCTGTTTCTTAAAAACGGGAATAGCTATATTTTTACAAGATTTCTTTAAATAAAACAACACAATAAGCACTTAAGGAAAGCTATACATATCCAGAAGGCTTCAGATCCTAGGAGAATTGGAATAAAAAAATATTTCCAAGTTTTGGCTCCTAGCAGGCCATTCCTCTCTATATCCAGAAGACTCACTGCTTCTGACATTTCTCTCTTTTTCTTTGGCGGGGTGTGGGTAGGGGTGGGGGAGTACATAGTTTGACATTATTAGTTATTTTATATTGGCCTAATATTAACTTGGAGATTTATAGGATATCCTTCCCAAAGGATTGGAGATATTCATACATAAAACAGCACAATGTCGGGCTGGAGCTGTGGCTCAGTGGTTTCGGCGCTTGCCTGGCAAGCACAAGGACCTGGGTTCAAACCCCAGCACCACTTACACAACTAAGAGTTGGAGCAGCTAAGGCCATGGGAAAAACTAAATAAAGTTGTTTCTTTCTTTCTCTGTCTCTCTCGCTGTGTCCCTCTCTCTTAAAAAAAAAAAAAGCACAATGTCAACATAGTCTGTGTTATATAAATAGTTGTTATATTTATATTACTTAAAAGATTATGATTTACTAAACATATGTATATGAAATTAGGCTTTAAAGACAGAAGACATGGGCAGGGCAAGCTGACATTTATTCAGTGACTTGGATCACTTTTAAACAAAGTAAATGGAAAAAAATCTCAAAGACCGATTTCTCAAGGATGTTTCAAAAACTGGATAGTGATTACATATAAGTTATCATAGTACTTAGCATATAGTAAGCACTTCAGTTTTGTTTTTAACCTCAGTCATGTCTAGCATTATATAAAATGCCATCATATACAATTGCAGAAAATCTGTGTACCTGGATTTCATTAAAATGACACTCCTTGGTTTTTTGGATCAATACTAAAATAAAACTATATGTTCTTTTTTTTTTTTTTTTCTTAAGAGAGGGACACACTGCATGAATGGATCCAAAAACTGTGGTACTCATATACCATGGAGTTTTACTTAGCAATTATATGAAACATTTACCTTTGAAGGTAAATTGATGGCTATGGAAGAAATTATGCTGAGTGAAATAAGCATATCCCAGAGAACCGAGGGTCGAAGGAGGCTTAGAGCTACACCCTGGCCATTGAGAAAGGAGGTCTATTATCATGTTTTAAATCCAGATAAGGTGTAATGTTAATACAACCTAAGGCATTTGTAGAGATGTATTGGGAAGGAGGTGGAAGGAGGGATAAGGATGGGTAATGGGGGGGGGGACTTGGGGGTAAATCTAATTTTCAGAATTTTTATATATATTATTTTGTTAGAAGCTTGTTTGATTGTTCAACAAATAAATTTCTGAATAAAAATGAATAAGAGAGAGAGAGAGAGAGAGGAAGAGAGAGAGAAAGAATCAATTTTATCTAGTTTTTCATTTGCCTTTTGTTGCTCAGACACTTCGTTGTGTACATGGTGCTGGGGTACAAACCCACATCCCTGCACATGTGAGACAAGTGCCAAAACCACCAAGCCACTGCTCTATCCCCAAAACTATGTGTTCTTGATTCCCTAATATTTTAATACAATGAAAAGGTGAGTTAATTTCTGATTTTTTTAATAAACTGAAGTATGGTATTGGTTTGTATGGAAAATCATATCATATTAAGCTTTGCAGGAATTAATATTTATATAAATTATGTGTAAAACAACTTATTTTTATGTTGAAGTGTTTATTATAGCCCATCCAACCATTTAAAAATTCTAGTTTCAGTCAATTTACTTTGGCTTCTCTGGGATTTCTCATTTATTGAAGTAGAATTTCTGAAGAAATTTGCAATAATTTAGAGGTCTTTCCACTAATTTTTCCACTAAGGAAACCATGTACTAACAATGTCTGTATCTGGAGTTTTGTTTGAGAAATAATATATATAAAAATTAGGAGGAACTTGAAAGTAAATGTAAAAAGTATATTGGCACTAGGTAACATTTATTTAAACAAAACAAAACTTCTAAGCCACTCAAGATGACAATAGGAAAGGATGTGTATCCCTAAAATAACTACCTGACATTACAGCCTGAAATGACTGGGCCCCCAACTTGATAAAAGGCCTAACCCTGGTTCTGAAAGAATACTAGGGTCTCTGGTTCCTACTCCTTTGCCAACTAAGGCAGTTAAAAATAACAACAACAATAGCAATAACAGTGCATAGTTAGCATTTTTATTTATCAGAAGTCAAATACTTTCAACATATTAACTCATGTAAATATCAGTAGATATTACTGCTATCTTTATTGTATAGTTACAAATACTTAGGTTTTCCATAGTTAAATAGTAAGTAGCAGAACAGAGGAATTCAAATTCAGACAGCTGAACCTGTATCTATCACTAATTTCATTTACATCCTTACAGAAAAATGATTCTATATTCTCTTGTCTTGGCTGTAATCACCAACAGATATTTGGAAAGGTTGGCATTCAATCCCTAATCACTATCAGATACTTCTATTGACCCTCCAAGGGCTTTCTTATCAGCAAGGAAGATGTCAGAATCTGTTAAAAATGCAAGCTGGACTTCATAAAGTCCAACTTATTTAGTTCTAAAAATATGTAAAGTACTTAACATTATTATTCTTAGAAAGTATTAAATGTATTACATGTGCTAATACACATGGAACTAACAACAGTTAAAAAAACAACTATAAATATTGGATTATATTACATCATCTCAATTAATTACTAATGCTTCCTTTTCCTTTACAGTGTAGCATAAGGAAAGAATGTACATTCCTGTTTGCATTCTTTCAATATTCATCATAGGATATACTCTGGTCTATTATTCTAAAACATGACTGACTAAATCATGTATACATAATATGAATCAAGACTATAGCACCTTCCTTGTTTATACATTTTTAAATTTACTATAAATACCAAAAATATTTTAAAGCAATTTAAATGCCAAGAATATCAACCTTAGTTAAACATTTATGTATTTTTAAAAATACCTAACATATTACTGCTGCTCTTTCATTAGAAATTTAAAAAATGAGACTATAAAACAGGTCTGAATTGTCCAAAACTTGTTTGGCTTCCTTCCAATTACTTACATATGGTAAAATTAAAATGGTGAAAAAGTTAAGACAAACTGTGCTGGGGCTTACTCCAAATCCCCCAGAATAAAAATCTATGGAATCTGGACTACTGATATCACTGGTTAAAAAGTGATTTGCTCAAAACTTCTCAAATTGTACACTTTGAACATATGCAGTTTTTTATACACCAATTATGTATCAATAAAGCCATTTTTTTAAAAAAGAAATGGTTTGCTGGAATTGCAAAAATCCATATAGTTCTAGAATTTCTATGAAGGTTGACTATAGGTAGGTCTATAGAAGTTAGATCTTTAATCTGCACTATGAAGGATTACAGAAAACTGGGCAGAGGAAGAAATCAAATATTCACATATAGTGTTTGTTAAACTGAAAATGAACTATTCCATCTACATGAGACAGTGCTAACATACTAATCTCTGTCAAACACACTGTAAAGAATTTGCAATTTTAACACTGAATAGATAAGTACTTCTTTCACTATTGAGACAACTGAGGCTTGAAGTGGCATCAGAAAGTTTTAAACCTCATATCTGGAGGCAGAAATCCAAGTTCTGACTTTCAATTACATGTCCTGCCACTGTATCCCACTCTACGTAACACATTATCCACAGACCAGTATTTTCCTAAGCATGTCTATATGGATACACAGAAAAAAAATTAACTAAAAAAAATGAGAAATGGTATTTTCTCTGTCTCTTCGACTTGCACATTATTTGCACTGTGAAATGTTGTAATCATAAAACTTGTTTACTTTTGTCTCACTCCATATTTCCCAAACTGATTTGACCATAAAATCCCTTTAATGCTTATTAACATTTCATGCAATTTGAGAAATGTTATATAGGGTAAAGTACTGTTTTTAATACTTCATATAATAGCATATGGTAACATATTGACAGATTTGACTACTCAATAAATTAAATGAAGTCACTGGATTTAAGTATCTACCTTGAAACATTATGGTACTCAATTTAAGAATGAAGAACTATGCAAACTAAAAGTTCAATATGAATACTGTCTTCTGATACCACTATTAACAAAACAGCAAACATTTATCAAGAACTACCAAGCACAGTGGTGCATGCCTATATTTCCAGTGGCTCAGGAGGAGGAGGCAGGAGGATTGCAAGTTCAAAGCAAGTCTCAACAACTTAGCAAGGCCCTGAGCAACTTAGCAAGACCCTGTCTCAAAATCAAAAATCAAACAATGGATTGGGACTGTCACTCAGTGATTAAGCACACCTGGGTTCAATAGCCAGTACCAAAAATAAAAATAAAAATAAAAATAAAAAAGAAGAATCAACTATGAGGTAAGACCCTGAAATAATGGAGATGACTCTTACCCTCACTATTTGTTGGAAAGAGTAATTATACTACAAGTCAGACTGTGATAAGTGCTAGGATAAACCAATAGCATTGTGACATAGAGGTAGAAGAATAACTAAGATTCCCAAGGAACTTTTGTTCAATGAAGCAAAAAGCATTTTGTTTAGCATGAACACAGCAGGCACATCTCAGGATGTTTATATCTAGGATAGTAAAAGAAGATCAAGATCTCTAGTTTTTCCTATCTCAGTTCCTATGCAGACAAGATCATTCCCACTTACATTTGTTTCCTCAAGGAATGTAGTCAAAAAGTACTAGAGTTACATCAAAGAGACTCTGAAGTCAAGATACAACCATCATTAAGGACAATAACTCCGTGGATGAAACGCATCGAATACCTTTAAAGGTTATAAACAAACAATACAGTGCTGTCCTTTGAAAGATGCTAGGCAATTGCTACATTACTCTGTAAACGCTTAAAAAAATAAAACTCTACTATCACCATGAAAAAATACACACAATTTTTCAACAGGCTAACTAGCAGGAGACACATAAAATAGTAACCAGGAGATTATGAAAGAAGTCCTTGGGGGGACAAAGTCGCGTGGCTGTTTATTTGTTTTTTGTTTTTGTTATGGAGCTTTTTGTTTGGTGGTGGTACTGGCGACTGAACCCAGGAGCACTCTACCATTGAGCTACATTCCCAGCCCTTTTTAAATTTTGAGACAGGGTCTTACTAAACTGCCATGCTGGCCTTGAACTTGGAATCCTCCTGTCTCAGCTTCCCAAATTGCTGGGATTACAAGCATATGCTACCACACCAAGTCCACTTTTGAGTTTTAAAGACCAATTTGAGTTAGTTTAAATTTTATTTTTTAAAAAGCCGAGGGAAGGGGCTGGAGCAGTGGCTCGGTGGTTACAGTGCTTGCTCGGTATGCGCCAGTACACAGGTTGAAACCCCAGCACCATGTACACAAGTGAGTGTCACAGCAACTCAGGCCATGTGAAAAACTAAACAAAAAAAAAATTGATTCTCTCTGTCTCTCTCTCTCTCTCTGTACCTCTCTCTTTAAAAAAAAAAAAAAAGTTAAATTTGCTCATAGCTTTAAAAAAAAAAAAGCAGAGGGGCAGTAGGAAAAAGAAAAATAAAAAAGCAGAAGTGGGCAATCTAAGCACCAAGGTGAAAAACAGCACAAGACAATTTCACATAATTGTCTTTGTTGGAGGAATGGCATCAAAAGATAAGAAAAGTTAGCCTGGGCATGATGGCACACATCTGAAATTCCAGCAACTCAGGAAGCTGAGGCAGGAGGATCAGAAGTTCCAGGTCAGGTTCAGCAACTTAGTAAGACCCTATCTCTAAATAAATTTTAAAAGGGGCTGGAGATGGGGGCACTGGGAAGGAGGTGGAATCATGATCTGAAATAAAATTCCATGCAAGCATGTGTTTCCAGGTTAACCCAACTACTATGCATAATTATAAAGCTCTACCAAAAAAGATGGGGGTGGAGAGCTGGAAATGTACGTCAGTGGTAAAGTGTCCCTGGGTTTGATTCTAAGAACCACCCCAAAAAAAAAAAAAAGAGTGTGTGGTGCAGAGGAGGAGATAAGCAATTTTAAAGCCAGAAAGGAGTAAGCAACTAGACTATAAAGTAATTAGAACTACATAAGAAAGATCCTTAAAGGCTTTGTGAAGAAGCTTAAAATTTATATGTGAGAGGAAGCCTCTGAATAGTGTTAAATAGGTTAAGGGACAAAGTCAAATTTTTGTTCAAGAGAAATCA
>PVKS010052600.1:0-10700 GCA_004027875.1 Aplodontia rufa
AAAAAAAAACATACTGTGGCTAAAAGAATACCCAGTTGTTGCATAATCAGTGATGTCCCCAAAATTATTTTGATACTGGGGATTGAACCTACGGGTGCTTTACCACAGAGCTACATCTCTAATCATTTGTATTTTTCATTTTGACAAAGGGTCTCACTAAGTTGCTGAGGCTGACCATACATTTGCAATTCTCCTGCCTAAGTCTCATGATTTTCTGGGATTACACGCACATGCCATCATTCCTGGTCCCAAAAATTATTTTAATGGATGAGATCAAGCATTTTTTAAAACCCAAATGAGTTGCCATGCTAGTTTTTTTATTTAAGTAGTTAAAGGTAAAAGAGATTCATTGTAAATTTTCTAGTCTTTAGTAAGCATTGTGATATATAGAGGTAAACTTGTATCCATAATGTAATTATCAGAACTAAGAAGTCAGGCTATTAACAATTATCAGCAAATGCTCTACTCACATTCAAATATTTCCACTCAAAGTGTTTCCCTCTTTTTGTCAAAGAAGAAAGTGAAAAGAAGACTGTTTTTGATCATCAGGTGAATAGACTAGATATGATGTAGATCAACTTGGTCTTTAAGTAATGGTGCTGACAAATCAGAAAATATACAAATCATCCTCCCTTGGTTCCTAAGCCTTCCTTGCACAGACTTGTAGAAAATGTAGACACCATTAGGAAAAAACACTCATTCAAGAACCTTGGAGCACAAGCCAGTGACATCTTCCCCTTATGTTTTTCAAGGCAAATGTGTTGGATGGTATTATATATATTCATGACAGGTGCTCCCCACGTCTTTCTGACCTAATCTTGAAACACACACTCAGAAGCATTCTATACCAATTTTCTAAGTATACCTCAATACACTCAAATGAACAGCCAAAATTAACATTTATATGTGGATATGCACAAATATATGCATGTATAATACTTTCAGCTTTTTAGAATTAGTTTGAGACAGCATCTTTTGAGAATGTAAACAGTCTCATTAATATGCTGAGAGTAGCTTCAAACTTGTGATCATTCTCTCTCAAGTTCTTGAATTCATGGGGTTATAATAAGTATCTGCCACAACACATGGCTTATCATTCAGCTTTGAAAGGAAAGATGCAGTAGGTGGGAGTGGTCCCAAAACTTCAAGACCAGTGCTCAGGAATTTAGCAAGATGCCATCTTAAATGTGAAAAATGAAAAATGGTTGTTGATATATTTCAGTGGTAAAGGAAACCTGGGTTCAAATCCCACTAATAAAAGAAAATATTATTCCATCATTTATAATAACATGGATGAAAACGGAAGACTTTATGCTAAGTGAAATGATGTAGACACAGAAATACATTGCATACTCTATGTGTGGAATCTGAAAAAAAGGTGAATGCATAGAAACAGAATGGTGGTTGTTAGAAGACTATAGTTAATAGTGCATCATATACTAGAAAAGCCAAAAACTATATAATCTTAGTTGTTCTTACTATAGAACAAAATAGCTATATGAGATAAATTTTCTTAACTATACCAGCAATGCATATTAAAAACAGTTATATTTTTATATATTCATATGCATGTCTGGATAATATCTAAACTTTCTTCTTTTACCCTTGACACCCAAGCAACTTTTCCAGCCATAGTAATCAATATTCTACTTTAACATAAATTTTATATTAGTTATCATTTTTAAGACAACATGTGATTTTTTCTTTATGTATCTATCTTCATATAGGATTATATTACCCAGTTCTATTGATTTTGCTAAGAATTACAGGATTTCATTTTCATTAATGACTGGATGGTATACAGTCATGAATGTATGATACTTTCTAATGGATATGTTAGAGTCCTTACTTATATCACTAATCTTTTTTCTTTATATGTATTGCTAAATATACTGTTATACAACTTAAATTTATACAACAAAGAATCAATGTTCCTCTTCCTCTAAGCAGCCTAAGGTGATCTGTGAAAATGTCTAGCTACTCTCTTGACCTGGAAAACCCCACAAAATCTTGCAAATCAAAAGGTTTGAATCTTCGTGTTCACTTTTAAAACACCTGTGAAACTGCCCAGGTCATCAAGGGTATGCATATTTGGAAAGCCACCAAGAACCTGAAAGATATCACTTTAAAGAAGCAATGTGTGCTCTTCCATCGTTACAATGGTGGAGTTGGGACGTGTTCCCAGGCTAAACAGTGGGGCTGGACACAAGGTCGGTGGCCCAAAAGAGTGCTGAATTTTTGCTACATCTGCTAAAAAAAGGCAGAGAGTAATGCTGAACTTAAGGGTTTAGATGTAGATTCTGTGGTCATTGAACATATCCAGGTGAACAAAACACCCAAGTGGTGCCTGTGTACTTACAGAGTTCATGGCTGGATTAGCCCATACATGAGTTTCTCCCTGCCACATTGAGATGATCCTCACTGAAAAGGAACAAAATTGTTTCTAAACCAGAGGAGGAGGTTACACAAAAGAAAAAGATAGCCCAGAAGAAATTGAAGAAACAAAAACTTATGTCCTGGGAATAAATTTAACTTGCTATAAATGCAAATAAAAGTTAAAAAAAGAATCAAGTAAATTAGGAAACTATGCTCCATGAAGTAATTTGATCATATTGAAAAGAAGCAATCCAAATCATAAAGAAAATCATGTCTCTACTTTAAATTCATGAATAAACAAGATAATAATATGCTGCTGCTCTTTAAGTTTATCCATCAATAAACAAATTTGGCAGTCTTCATTAGCTTACATTGAAAAACTGCTGTTGTTCAAATAATGAAGAAAATTGGGGTTATAGGATATGTGTGATTCATAAACATTCTGCACATTTATATTTTGTGATTCAAATATTTGGCCCCAAACACTCAATTTCACTTTGTCCATCCATTTATCTATGAGTGACATTTTTAGTTATTGGTGTGCATGAAAGAAAGTAACAGACAGAGATGGCCCTGACCTTTGCCATTTCTCTGATGGTAGCTGCCACAAGGTAGGCATGTCCATGTGATCCTCAGAATACTGCTGACATATTTTTTTAAGCCAGGTCCATCTTGAGCTATCAGGGTTTGTGTGGTCTTGAGTGATAGAATGGGGGTGAGGTGAAAAGGAAGTGATGTTTGTGGCGATCAGGAGTGTGAGAGACTTTGAACAAGTCCTATTCATGATCATTGTTTTAAAAATGCATCCACAGCATTGTTCACATTCTTATATCTTCTATAATCCTACAATTAAACCTCAGGGACTCTATTCCTTACACGCAGGCATCTCAGCATTGATTTTGCCAGAGTCCTCTTCCTCACACTTTCAAACACCTAGTATCCCTTCCTCAGAGCCCTTGATCCCGTGTCTCTCAAACAATTATTATTATTTTTTTGTTTTTATTTTTTTAAAGAGAGTGGGACAGTGAGAGAGAGAGAGAAATAATATTATTTAGTTTTTCATGGACTTTTGTTGCTCAGACACTTCATGTGTACATGGTGCTGGGGTTCAAACCCGCATAGTCGTGCATGCAAGGCAAGCACCATAACTGCTGAGCCACCACTCCAACCCCCAAACAATTATTTTTATAATATCTGGGGAACATTAAATACTGAATAAGAGACAGGTGAATCAGTACTTGGAGTTCTACTTTCCAGGATATGGGTAGACGTTTCCTATTTGTGGCCTCCATTTTCATTGCACAAAAAATGGAGACATTGATTCATATATATTAGACTTTATTCTGAACCAACCTGTGATAATATGAAAGTCAATAATGCAATCCCTGCACTGACATGTAATCCCAGCTGCTTGTTAGGCTGAGTCTGGAGGGTTGCAACTTTGAGTCCAGCCTCAGTAATTAGCAAAAGCCTCTCTAGAAATAAAATAAAAAGGGACGATAATATATTTCACTGGTAAAACATAACTAGGTTCTATCCTCAGTACCACAGAGATTAAATACAATTCCTATCTTCTTTCTATGGAGCGAGAGTCCTCACAAAAAAAGGAGAAGGCTGCCACATGATGCTAGGTTTTCTAAAACCAGCCATTCTAGAAAGTTTTCCGTGTTGTAGCCTTTACATCTTTCTAAAAAAATTCCAAGTATTTTGCTTTTATTGTTAAATTGATTTTTTAATTTTTGTTTTAATATTTAGCTTCTCATCCATATAAACAAATGATTAATCTTGAATCTTGTTACTTTTTTTTAGCTCACCTCTAGGTTCTAATAGTTTTTATTAAATGCCTATCTTGAAAATATCTACTTCAAAGCACTTTTATACTATGCCTCGTTGGGAAAAAACAGAAAACTAAAACAGAGAGAGACAGAGACAAGTTACCACACACCAATTTTGACAAAGATACAGATTCTGGTAAGAATCTCAGTCAAATGTTAGTTCCTACAAGTCAGAAATAAAGAAAGCAAGACCACAGTCTGCCACAAAGACATTTTACTGGTCACAAGGGATGATAGAAACACTAGCCAGCAAACCTTCCTGTTCTCAATCTAGAAGATGATAGAAACAGGAAATAAATCCACCAATCTCCAAAACTAAGAGCAAGTGTTCTCATGAAATTTATGTCAGTATCACTCTACCCCTTATTTAAATTATGCTTACTCACTACAAATAAAAAATCACATTTAGTTTTAGAATAAAATTTACTTAAGCTAAAGTGTAATCTAAAGCAAAGAGGAAAAGTTTCTTGAGGGAACAACACCACATTCAGATTCCAAAAAACCTGTGATTAAAGAAAGAATCAAAGCATATTAATACCTCAGATTGAAGAAATCATCTGAAGAAGGTGTTGTTTCTGACAACAACAGAATTAACTCTTCAATCAAATTTTGCACAAGATTAGAACAGCTTTGACAACTCCTACTCAGCTTTAACATCTGCTATATTAGAATTTGGTCACATAGTTAATTTAAATTGCAGAAAAGAAACTTTCCCATTGCTGCTGATGAAATCATCACAAATGTAATTGCTTACAGGAACAGCAATTTATGCTTTTACAGTTATGAATGTTTTCAGTATCTTGACACTGGAATAATGTCACAGTATTAGCAGAGCCACACTCCTTCCAGTGACTGTAGGGAAGGGTGATTGCTCACATTATAGTCATAGAAGTTTCTCTTCTCTTTGCTTTGATGTAGCCCTCAAAATGTAATAGACCAGCTCTCCTTGTATAGAATGTGATGATATACCAACAACTATCCTCAAACCTTACATAATCTAGGCCTCACAACACCTGGGATGGCAGAATCCCCCAATGAGCTTGTCCTTGCGTAGAGCACCAGAATTTCAACAAGTACAACTCCAAGCACAGGAAGAAGAAAAGCAGGAGACCCTGGGCCTGCAAATAAAGTAAGCCAGGTGAAAGATCCACAAAACAGAGTAAGATGAAGAAAGAACTGCATAGCACACTTCCTCCAAATCCCTTAAGAGAAAATTCAGAGGTTACCAAACAAGGGGCTGGAGCAGTGGCTCAGCCATTATGGCGCTTGCCCAGCTTGCGCGAGTATGCAAGTTCGAACCCCAGCACCACGTACACAATGAAGTCTCAGAGCAACGAAGGACACATGGAAAACTTAATAAATATTGTTTCTCTCTTTCTCTCTCTCTCTCACACTGTCCCTCTCTCTTAAAAAAAAGGGGGGAGGATTTGGGATTTAGCTCAGTGGCAGAGTGCTTGCCTAGCATGTGCAAGGCCCCGAGTTTGGTCCTCAGCCCTGAAAAAAAAAAGAAAAGAAAGAAAGAAATTACCAAACAAATGACCTCATTGGAAAGAGTCAAAACAAGAAGCAGAGTAGAGGACACAGTGATGTTCACATAGCAGATATGTCGCGTTTTTTACTAGACTCCTAGAAACTTTCCCAGTTCATTTAACCTTAAGTCACTCCAATTACTACTATCTTCATCCTTTGTGCATGTTCCTGGTCATCTCATCACATGCATGTGGGCCATGATATTTAGCTAAAAATCTCTGCATGTTCATATGCACTTCAGTTTTCTGATTGAGCCACTCCCTCCTTTCCAAGATTCCATTCTGTAAATGTCTAGGGCTTAACCCAAGCAAATCCTACTGTTGCCATTGTACCTCCAAGTCTTTAAGTAAGCTGTAAAGTTGGAGAAGATGTTTTCAATGCACATTTTCAGTAAAGGGCTTATAGAGAAGAATACATAAGACACCATACATTTCTTTGGGGAAAAAAACATTCCAACAGAGTCCAGCTTAGATGAGAGATTCCAAAAAGCATTTCAAAAGAAGGAAACATTCAAATTACAAACTATATGAATATGATTATAAAGCACTGCTATTTAAGAAAGTTAAAATTCAAGATAGCAGACACCATTGTGTACTCTACAGGAAAGTGGTGGGAGATAAAAATTTTTTTAAATAGACTAACAGTCTCAGAGGTGTTAAGTGATTGGTATTATTGCCAGGTAAAATGATAGAGCCAGGTTAAAAAATGGTGTGATGCTATCTACTCAGGTATACAACATGAATCATTAATTCTTCCCCTACACAGAACAGAAGTGCACCAAAAGATTCTACAAGAATGTTCTAACTGGTCCCCATCATTGCTGGCTTCACCAGTGGGCAAGGTTCCAGCTGTCACCACACTTTGCAGTCCAGGACACGTCATCCTGTGCACCAAGACTCTGCCCCAGCACCAAGTCAGAGAAGTGCATGAGACAGTGGTATACTTTAGTACCAAGACACACATGATATGAAGAAAGTGAAGGATAATATACCCTGGAAAGGACAAAATAAAAAAAGTGTAGAGGAGGAGGAGAATGGGGCTGAGGAAGAAAAAAATTTCTGGGGATGGAAATGAAGGGAACACAAAAGACAAAGAAGAAGACAAAATGAATCACAATTGGGTGAAGAAAGAAATTGGGGTGACAGCAGAAGACCCCTTACAATGGGTTGGAATGGGAGGTACCTTGGAAAGTGAGTTGGAAAACTCTAGGGTGTGAACACTTCATCTGCTTCTGTCTCTGGGAACTGGCCCAGAAATGCCACTTTCCTTTTCCACCCCAGCCTTCTCACTTTCACCTTTGCAGATGCTAACACTCCACCCTCACTCTGCCATTATTATACCTTTTGACCTGCTCCATCTGACCCTCTCAGCTGGTCCTCAGTTGTCACTCTCCCCTTGACTGCTCTTTTCTTCCCTCCTCCCACTAGCACTCTGGTAGCCTCTCCTAGCAGCCTCCAGACACACATCCTTCCCCACTCTTCTCCTCTTTCATCCCTGGATTTACCTCACATCCCCTCCCATCACAGAGCACCAAGCTGGGGTGGATTTAGGGTTGGAGCCAAGCCCAGAACTGCCCGTTCTCCTCTTTTTATATTAATTAGTAAGAGTTATTTTCTTTTAAAGTAGCACCTTTTCCCTTTTTTGTTTCTTTTTAGTTATAAATAATAACATTTTATTACGGAGATAGGGACAGTGAGAAAGAGAGAATCAACTTTAGTTTTTTCATGTGACATTCGTTGCTCTGACACTTGGTTGGTTTTGTGGTGCTGGGGATCAAAACCATGAACTGTGCATGCCAGGCAAGCACCATAACTGCTGAGCTACTGCTCCAGCCCCAATAAGATATATTTTTAAAAGATTAAAAAATAATACTTAAACAGCCCAAGTTAAAAAAAGAAAAATTGTACTTACCACTATGAAAGGGATAGTTAAAAGAAAGGAGCGTGAAGTGATTGTTAGGAGATCATAATTTTTATTTCTTTTTTTATTAAGAGATTTAGTTGTTGTACAATCAAAAATGCTTCCAATGAAACAATATGATATGTATATATTCTGAAAATTAGATTTACCCCCTAGGGCCCCCCATAATTTCCCACTCTTGCCCCTTCCCCTGCCCACTCCTTCCTACTTCTCAATACATCTCTATGAATGCCTTAAGTTCTGTGTCACTACACCTTTGCTGAGTTTAACACATGAGAGGTGACATCCTTTCACGCTGGCCAGGGTCTAGCTCCAGCCTCCACAGATGAGTGAAGACATTCAAACCTTGGTTCTCAGGATTATGCTGACTTCATTCAGCATGATTTCTTCCATACCCATCCATCTTCAAAGACTGCAATATCATTATTTCTAATTGCTGAGTAGAACTCCATGATATATATGTACCACAGTTTTGGATCCATTCATCCAGTGAGAGGCATCTGGATTGTTTCCATAATTTAGCCATTGTAAATTGAGCTGTTATGAACATCGATTTCACTGTGTTGCTATAATGTACTGATTCTAAATCCCCTAGGGAAAAAACTCAGGAGAGGAATAGCAGGATCATATGGTTGCTTCATCCCTAGTTTTTTGAGGATTCTCCACACTGCTTTCCAGATGGGCTGTACAGGTCTGCAGTTCCACCAACAGTGTGCTAGTGTACCTATCTCTCCACAACCCCTCCAGCATCTATTATTGTTTATTTTCTTCATTTTTGCCAATCTGACTGGCATGAGGTAAAATCTTAATGTAGTTTTTGTTGGCATTTCTCTGATTACTAGTGATTTAGAGCACTTTTTCATGTATTCACTATTTCTTGACATAGGCAGTAGATCCATGATGAATTCTCTTTAGGGTAATTCACTAATTTATATAACTTTGATGTTTCTCCTGTCCTTATTTTGCTCAATAATACCAAATTTATTAAATAAAATGGTTGTGAGGAAGAGCAGCAAGGAGGAATTTAAAAGGGTAGTAGGAAACACTCAAAAGTAATGGATATGTGAATTTTGTTGACTATGGTGCTGGTTTCATGGATGTCTACATATGCCAAAAATTAAAAGTGTGTATCTTGGATGGATACGATTTTATAAAAATAAGAGTAGAGAAAAAATCTAATCAAAATTGCATAATTAAAGATAGACAAACTGAATATACAATAGAATCACCAATGTCAAATGTTAGTGTTTTGAAAAAACAAATGAAACTGAGAACTCTGATAAATTTAAGGAGTGAAAAATATGTTAATTGGGTATTATATAGTTTCACATATATGCACTTACACAATTATCATGTCTTAATGATGGAATACATTCAAGAAAGTGCATTGTAAGATTATTATGTTCCTTGGCAAGCATCAAAGATTATAATGACAAAAATCTGGGTGGTACACACTACTACAAACCTTGGCTATATGCTATAGCCATTGAAAGTCAGCTACCACTCACCAAAACACCATTATGCCACACGATTGCACATTATATGATATCACAATCTGTTTAGACCACATAATAGAATGAATAGATAGTGGAACTAAAGACAAAACCTTAGTAAATCCCTTGCTATTTAGACAATGAAAGAATGGCACTTCCAAAGAAAGTTGCTGGCATCATGGGACATTTATATGATAATAAAAATACTATTGTATCCTTCACTCATACTATAAGGAATTAAATATAAAAGAAACGAAAAAGCATTGAAGTTGATGTAAAAAAGGGTGAGATAGTGTGCATGTGGTGGTGCACACCCAAATTATCAGGTACTCTGGAGGATAAGGCAGGAGGAACACAATTGTGAGGCCAACCCCAGCAATGGAGCAAGTCAGTGTCTGAAAATGAAATTTAAAAAAGGACTGAGGATGTAGCTCAGTGATAAGACATTCTGATTTTAATCCCCAGAATCAAAGGGGAAAAGAACAACAACAAAAAAAATCTAGAAACACAGCTACGTAAATTTAAAAAAAATAATAAAAAGACAGGGACCTGGAGAGGATCAAGATGGTGTCCTGAAGACAAAAGGCTTTCCCTGCACCTCCGCGACTGATCGGGATTTCTACAAATTCCGGCCAGTATTTCCAGGTGCATTTGGGGAGATTGGTAATATAAACCACCAGTCCTAATCTTGGCAGTAGATTTGAGAAACAGAAACTTAGAAGTGACCTGGGGCTTTGTTCTGATCGTCTCGGCTGCAGCCACCCTGGGGCAACAACCGCCATGCCTATACTCCAGCCTGCCCGAGTCACATCTGCAAAGAAAAACCCGCGCAACTTTAAAATCAGCGTTCTCACAAGGACCCCTCTTGCACCTGCGTTCCGTTTTGCGACAGGATCGGAGACTGGAAATATCATTCAAGCAAGCGCGGAGCGGCGGCTTGTGTGGAGGAGGCGGGGCGGATTCGGCCGGGGTTTGTCCGCTTGCTGGTTGCCACACTCCCAGCCCGCCCGATCAGGGCGGGACCTCTTTGGGACCGCAGAACAAGCTCTGGGTGCCCCGTCAGGAAGCAGTGGAGATCCAGGGAGGAGATGGGACCAGAAGGCTTGGCTAAAGCCCTAGGAAAGTTGTGGAAGCAGCGAGGTAGAAGGAGCATCCATTTTTGAGACCACACTTCCTGCTCTGGACCTGCCTCCCCCGGGTCTGCAAAACAGGCTCATAGACCGGTGCCTGGATCCAGCAGCTGAACACAGGCAGTCTCAGCAGAAGGGCGGAGAGGCTGACCCCGACTGCAGGGATCACAGAAGTCATGTCCGACAACTACCAGCAGATGGAGCTCTGATAACATATCTTCTGACTTTCTGATCCCCTGAATACATCTTCAAAAAAAAAAAAAGTTAAAGCTGGTCATATCCAGCCAGAAATAGAGGATCCATTCCCCGAAAGGACCAGAGACAATCATACTATCGATACTTCCAGGAGTTTTTCTATTAAGTATAAATTTCCCTTTTTTTTTTATACCTTTATTTCGACTTCATTTTCTAGGTGT
>PVKS010052601.1:0-10691 GCA_004027875.1 Aplodontia rufa
CACTGGGTTCTATCCCAAGCACCGCAAAGAAAGAAGAGAAGGAGGAGGAGGAGGAGGGGGAGCTAGAGGTGGAGAAGGAAGGAAGGAAGAGAAAGAGGGGGAGGGGGAGAGAGAGAGGGAAGGAGAAGAGAAGAAGGGATTCAGTTGCGACATGACCCAGACTTTCCATTCTTATCTAGTAGAAATGAATACATATGTCTACATAAAAATGTCCGTCAGGGCATTATTTCTAAGATTCTGTGTGTGACATAGTGGAACACTTTGGTCCCTTACCAATACCAGCTATTATAATTACACACATATAATCATGTGTATGGATATACATTTGCTAATATAACAGTGCAAAGTGTTATCTATTTTAATTCATACTTCTTTGTTTACTCCTGAGGTTCAACTTGTTGTTGACCATTTTCCTTTTTTTCCACAAGTTGCCTGCTCATATAGCTAAAAAACTACCTGGAGAGGGGCTGGAACTGTGGCTCAGCAGTTACAGCGCTTGCCTGGTGTGTGTTTGAGGATGCAGGTTCAAACCCCAGCACCACATACAAAACGAAGTGTCGGAGCAACGAAAGTCACGTGAAAAACTAAAATTAAAACTGATTCTCTTTCGCTCTCTCTCACTCTCTCTTCACTGTCCTTCTCTCTTAAAAAAAAAAAAAAAAAGCTGCCAGGAGAACAAGTCGCTGGGCCACACAGGCCTCCTGGCGTTCCAGATGTATTGCCCTGTTTTTGATAGTTTGCATCATCTTTGACACCAGGTACTTTAATCAAAATAGATAACAAATCTGGCTAATGAAGCAGGAAAGTTTGGTTTTGCTTTTGTTTTTGGAACCATGTCAGGCAGCTTCTAGATCATGACGGCTAGAAACCCAGGATGAGAAAATGGGCAAAAACAAGGGTCAGTGGCCACAGAGAACCTGGCTGGTCACACCCCAGATTTGTTCTACTCAGGACACTGGCCACAGTCCCAGTGGACCTGGAGCTGCCTCAGCCCTCACTGCCAAAATAGAATTCTCTTTTGTCCCTTGGCTGGATCATCCAGTCAGCCACGATAGCCACCAGCAAACAGGGAACAGAGATAGTGAGTACCTGTCATTCCAGTCCTCGGGATAGGAGGCATGGAGGGGCCTTGGCACGGTGGAGGAATGTGGACTTGGTGCTGGGCTCTAAAAAAATTATGGGGGCTGGAGCGGTAGCTCAGCGATTTCGGCGCTTGCCTGGCAAGCACGAGGACGAGGGTTCAAACCCCAGCACCACGTACACAACTGAGTGTTGGAGCAACTAAAGCCGTGTGAAAAACTAAATAAAGTTGTTTCTCTCTTTTTCTTTCTCACTGTCCCTCTCTCTTTAAAAAAAAATTATGCCCATCAAGTTTATAAGTACTTAGGGTACAAATCATCTCTATGCCCACAAAGACAACTGCGAATGGTGACCATTAACTGGGTTTTCCCCCATAGAAAGCACCTGCTGAGCTAATTCCATGCTATTTGATAATCATGCACTGCCTTCCTCCCAGTTTTTTCCTTTTCTTGTAATGCTGGGGGTTGAACCCAGAGCTTCATGCTTGTTAGATGAGGTCCAGCCCCTGCTTTTAGCTCTTAAAATAATCCTGAAGTTGACCTCATTCTGCTGGTATTGTAAATAAAAATAAATAAATAAATAACCCCAGAGTGGTCCTATCCTTGTCCTGAGGGCACACAGTAAATGTTGGAGCCAAGTGCCAACCCAGCTGCATCAGACTCTAAAGTCGCACCCCACAGGACTTCCCAAGCGGTTGCTTTTACCATCACAACATAGGAGTGCCCGGAGACTGCCAAGTGTGCAGGTAGCAGAATATAACCCCAGTTTTCCATCAGGGTCTTCAGTGTTCTTCCAAATCCAGGAAGGTTCTCCACCTGAATGACATAAAGAAAAGACTTTGGTGAGTTTTTTCCTTCATGTTCTTTGATTTAGTTAACATGACAAGAAAATGTATAAAATGTGTATGCTTTTAAGAGAGAAGGACAGTGAGAAAGAAAGAATCAATTTTATTTAGTTTTTCATCTGGTTTTTGTTGCTCCTATACTTAGTTGTGTATATGGTATGGTGCTGGGGTTGGAACCCCAGTCCTCACTCATGCCAGGCAAACGCTGTAACCACTGAGTAACTGCTCCAGCCCCTAAAAGGTATATTTCTAAAGATATTTTTAGCCAGGTGTGGTGGTGCATGCCTGTAATCTCAGCAACTCCGAAGGCTGAAGCAGGAGGAACACAAATTTGAGGTCAGCCTCAGCAACTTAGCAAGACCCTCAGCAACTTAGTGAGACCCTGTCTCAAACGAAAGAATAAAAAGGGCTGGGGATGTAACTCAGTGGTAAAGCACTGGGTTTAATCCCTAGTACTGCCCCCCCCAAAAAAGATATTTAAAAACTTCTGTTGCCAGTTGTGATGAGTAGCTGGCATCAGATCTATCCTTTCTTGACCTCTGCTATAAACAGCTATTAAGGCTGGATAAAATGTATCAATGCATTAGTTTTGGGTTTTTTTGAGAGAGAGAGAGGGAGAGAGGGAGAGAGAGAAAGAAAGAATCAATTTTATTTATTTTTTCATCTGGCCTTTGTTTCCCTAACAGTTGTGTATGTGGTGCTGGGTTTGAACCCAGGTCCTGGGACATGCCAGGCAAGCTTTCCATCTGCTGAGCCACCGTTCCAGTCCCTATCAATGCACTCTTTTTTTTTTTTCAGGGCTGAGGACCAAACTCGAGGGCCTTGCGCGTGCTAGGCAAGCGCTCTGCCACTGAGCTAAATCCCCAACCCCTTGCATTCTTTACAGATCTAGGACATCTATCAGTACAGAGCTATCATCATTGAGAGTTCACTCTGGCTTTCATTCTGTGGACATATTCTAAGCCTTGGGAAATAGCCAAGAACAGCTCCACGGGCTGAGGAAAACAGATTAGAGTGCAAGGCCACCAAGGGCAGCTGGGATGAGGAAGGAAGAGAGGGATGCAGAGAAGGAACCCAAAAGTTCTACATGCTCATCCTGCTCAAGGGCTCAAGGGAGTTCTTCCTTCCTTCCTTCATTTCTTCCTTCCTTTTGTCTTTTTTCTGCAGGGACAAAGAAGCTTTCTGAAAAGATGAAAATATTCTTTATTTTGTGGCAGTAGTTACATATGAGTTACAATTTTCAAAAATCATTGAACTGGGCTCTTGAAATGAGTGGATTTTACTATAAGTAAATTGATATATTTTTTATGTTTACTTTTATACAGTTTTTGTTATTTTTTTTCTTATACCAGGGATTGAACCCAGCAATGCTTAACCACTGAGCCACATCCCCAGCCTTGTAATTTTTTATTTTGAGACAGGATCTCGCTAAGTTACTCAGGGCCTTGCTAAATTACTGAGGCTTTGAACTTGTGATCCTCCTGCCTCAGCCTCCTGAGTCGCTGGGATCAGTGCTTATGCTTAAAGAATATCTTCTTGGGGCTGGAGCGGTGGCTCAGCGGTTACAGTGCTTGCCCAGAATGCAGGGATACACGGGTTCAAACCCCAGGATCATGTACACAACTAAGTGTTGGAGCAACCAAAGCCAAGTGAAAAACTCAATAAAAATTTATTCTATCTGTCTCAATCTCTCTTTCTCTCACTGTCTTTCTCTCTTTAAGAAAAAAAAAAATGTCTTCTTCAGGCTCACCAATCCTCCAACAATCTGAATGAATACACAAAATTGTCCTAGACTATTTCACAATAATTTCACAAACACTGTGATGGATAGAATATGATAAACTATTTTGAGATTGGCATTACTCATTTTAAGTTCCCAAACTTTGTGTTTTAAATCAATAAAGTTGATTGAAACAAAAAGAAAAAAGAAAATCCCCTCTCAACATGTACAAGGTGCTGGGTTTGACCCTCAGCACAAAAAAATAAAAATAGATAACAATAAAAATTCCTCTTAAGGCATAGATGGGAGACTCCTAACGCATTCTCCCTGCCATGTTATAGGATAAGAAAGCAGACAAAGCCATGTGTGGTGGTGCCTGCAGTCCAGCTACTCCAGAAGCTGAGGCAGGAGACTCACTTGAGCCCAGGAGTTCGAGGTCAGCCTGGGTAAGGTAGCGAGATCCCAACTTAAAAAAAAAAAAAAGAAAGGAAAAACAGATGCTGCAGGTGGGCAGCAGGGTCGAGGTTTCAGAGGGTTTTCAGAGATAGGAGACCTGCACACTGGCCCAGCAAGAGAAGAGAAACCGTGGCAAAGAGCCAGGGCTTCTCGAGGCAGAAAGGGCACAGCTGATTAATGGGAGTGGAGACAACAATGATCACCCAGTGTCAGAACCTGGAAAATTAATAAATATCGACTAATTTAGTAGATAGAAGGAAGCTGAGTCCTAAGTTGGAAGGTGGTGGGAGTTAAAAAAATATCAGAGGGGCTCAGGCGGTGGCTCAGCGGTTATGGGGCTTGCCTGGCATGGGCAGGAATGCAGGTTTGAACCTCAGTACCGCGTACACAACGAAGTGTTGGAGCAATGAAAGCCACATGAAAAGATAAATAAAAAATTGATATTTTTCTCACAGTCTCTCTCTTAAAAAAAAAAGAAAAAGCACTTAGCTGTACTCTATGGTATGTCAGAAGTCTCAGGAATTGGTGGCAGAAGAATTAGGGGTGAAAGTGGAACAAAGAATAAGAAAACTGTTTGAATTTTCTTTTTTTAAAGAGAGAGGAAAGAGAGAATCAACTTTATTTATGTTTTCATCTGACCTTTGTTTCTCTGATACTCAGTTGTGTATGTGGTGCTGGGGTTATGAACCTGGGTCCTTGTGCATGCCAGGCAAGCACTCGAACTGCTGAGCCACCGCTCCAGCCCCAATTGTTTGAAATTTTAAGAAGAGATTAGATATCCCAATTGGTAAAAGACGAAAATTTTATTCTCAGTGACAAGTAAATTTAGATTGGGATATATTGGATTCAACTGGTAAGAGGGCTCTGTATTTAAAGCAGGAGATAGCTGGGTGCAGAGGCTCATGCCTGTAATTACAGCTACTCAGAAGTTTGAGGCAAGAAGATCACAAGTTCAAGGTTGTCCTGGGCAACTTAGCAAGACTCCGTCTCAAAACAAAATTTAAAAAGGGGGTGAGGGGGCTGGGAATGTAGCTCAGAAGTAGAGTACTTCTGAGTTTAATCAGTATAAAAAATAAATAAATAAATAAAAGAACTAGGGATATAGCTCTACCAGTGCAACGGCCTGGGTTGGATCCCCAATACTAAAACAAATAAATACATAAAGCAGAGGAGGATGAAGCAAACATTTACAGGTAAGTTCCGTACCCCTGAGCTGCATCCCCAGTCCTGGAAGCAAACATTTGCAGACAGGGTGGAACCCCAGCTTTCTGCCTTCATTCAGTTCTCGGTATGTGTAACAGCAGGCAATGGATGAAAGAGTCTATTTTGAGAAATCTGACTAGCCCAAGAAAAAAAGAGCTAAAGGGCTGGGAAGAAATTCAGTGGTACAGCACTTGTCTACTACATACTAAATTCTTGGTTCAATCCCCAGTAACACAAAAAAGAAGAAAAAGGAAGAAAGAGAAAAGATCTAAAAATGTCATGCATAGCAGCATGTGCCTATAATCCCAGCAAATGGGAAGGAAGAGGAAGATCACAAGTTCCAGGCCAGCCTTGGCAATTTAGCAAGATCTTGTCTCAAAAGAAATAAAAAGGTCAAGGATGCAGCCAAGTGGTAGAACACTCCTGGGTTCAATCTCCAGTACAAAAAAAAAAAAAAAAAAAAAAAAAAAAAAAAAAAAAAAAAAAAAAGCAAAGAAGGAAAGAGAAAGAAATATTCAAAGGATGAACTAGAGTTCTTAAATGTCAAAAATGCAATAGGTATAGTGGAAATTGTTTTTTGTCTCAGCACTTAAGAGGCTGAATTGGGAGGATACCTTGAGTCCAAGTGTTCAAGAGAAACATTGCAAATCTCTGTCTCAAAACATAAATTTAAAAATATAATATCACAAATTTAAAAAGTAGAAGGATTGGAAGATACAGTTAAGAAAATCTCACAAAAGGTAGTGCAGAAACACAGAACTGGAAAGTATAGGTTGGATAAGAAAATTAGGACTCATCTAGGAGGCTCAACTTCTGAATAATAGAACTTCCAAAGAAGAAAAGGAAAAGAAAATGGAGTGGATAAAATGATCAAGGAAATACTTGAAGAAAAATTGTCCCAAACTAAAGGATATTATTTCCAGATTTAAAGGGCCCACTGAGTACCCGAAACAACGGATGAAGTAAACCTTTACATCAAGGTAAATCTTTACAATTCAGGACTCAAGAAGATACCACAAGTTTCTAAAGGAAAGGGGGAATAGATCAGGAATTAGAATGGCTTGATTCTCCCAACAGACTGGCAGTTAGAAGACTAGCAACACTTTCAAAATTCTGAATGAAATTATCTCCAACTTAAAGTTTCATACCCAACCAAACTATCAATCAAGTTTGACAGTAGAAAAAAACATTTTTTGTTACTTAGTGAATAAAATTTTTTTTCACATAATCATGAGGCTTCTGGAGGAAGTTTTTCACCAAAACAATGTAGTAAACCAAGAAAAAGACAACAGGAAATAGGAATGTGATGAGTGATGACGATAATCTTCAGGGCAATGGGGAAGAGAGAGAGCAGAATGAAAACAGAGCAACAGGATTAGGTCAGGAACAGATTAGGTCAGGAAACCCGGAGACAGATTCCCTCAAGAAAACAAAATTAGTAGGATATCATCGGAATGTATTGAGGGGAGATTTAAACAACCGAAAGAATTTGGCATCAAGAACATAGAAAACTCTTATTTAGGGCAAATAAAAAAATTGTGTATCAAATGAAAAACATAGCTCATTACATAGCTTATCATACAAATACATGAAGGGCTAAAAAAAGTCAGTATATAGAAATAGTGTTTACATAGTGAGGATAATGGATAATGTAGCGTGAACAGTAACTGACCAAATTATATATGACTACATTGGGAGGGTGGGGGCTGGGATGGGTGAGTGGCTTAATAAAATGAGAAAGACAATAAATGAAGACCAAAATTGAAAATCATAGGTTAGTAAGTAATAAATCTACATCATCAAGAGAAATGTCAAAAGATCAAGGTATAAGAATTGAAGGCTGTATCTCTGATGAGAGGAGAGGGCTCTCTTTCACAAGTCTTACACTCTTTGACTCCTTCAATATATATATATATACATATATGTTTATATATATATATATATTAGAGAGACAAGGACAGTGAGAGAGAGAGAGAGACAGAGAATCTGTTTTTATTGAGTTTTTCACATGGCTTTCATTGCTCTGACACTCAGTTGTGTATGTGGGTGCTGGGGTCTGAACCCGTGTACCCCCACATGCCAGGCAAGTACTGTAATCGCTGAGGTACCGCTCCAGCCCCATCCTTCAAGCTACATTAATGAAACTTCAATAAAAATTAAAACTTTGACCTGATTTCTATCTCAGAATGTACAAGTCCAGGCAAGCAAACACAGGAATGCTAGGGATGTAAAGGATCCAGTATCTTAGGAGAAAAGTTTGAGGATGTATCTCAGTGGTAGAATACTTGCCTAGTACTCTATCTTCAGCACTGCAAAGAAAAAAAAATGCAAGTTTAGTTGTAAACGGAGGGAAGGAAAGAGGGCTTGCAGGTAAGAGGAACCGAGGGACTTCCAGAAAGAAAAAAGCAGACAATAACAGTGGAATCTCCTTACACTGATTCGGGAAACCGTCTGTCTAAGAACAAAGTTGCTGTAATGAAACACTTGAAACTGGGTAATTAATAAAGAAGAGAAGTCTATTTGGCCCCAGTTCTGGAGGCTGGGAAGCCTCAGAGCATCACATGGGCATCTGCTGTGTGTTGGGGGTGGGCCTTATGCTGCATCACAACCTGACGGAGAGCATCACACGGAGCGACAGAGCAAGCAGCTGTGGTTTCTTTTCCCCCTTCTTAACAGGCACTGCCATCATGGGGGTCCCACCCCCAAGACCCCATCACCTTCCAAAGGCCCCACCTTCAAATACCATTAACATATGGATTCTGGGATTGAACTTCTTTTTCTTTTCTTTTTTCTTTTCTCTTCCTTCTTTTCTCTTTCTTTCTTTCTTTCTCTCCTGGGATTGAATTTCTAACACACAGACTTTGGGGACACACATTCAAACCATAGAACCATCATACATAACATAACATAACCTTGAACTTGACCTTTCAGGCTGTTTTTCCCTTTTCTCCTAGGCATGAAAGGTGAGAACTACTCTAGGGAGGGGGGAATGGGTTGGAAGTCTCTGGAACCCAAAATAGCCATTGCTTCCCCTTTCCAATTTCTTCTCTTCATCCTCTGTTCCTTCCTCCACCAGCCCTCTGCTCCCCCCTGTCCCCAGGGACTCCTGCTTGGAGGTACTGACCTGTGCTCATGTTTGCAGAGGGGATTAGAATGTGCTTCAGAGCCAGCAGACAAACCTGGCTTTCCCCCTTCTCTTCCCCCACCAGCCACGTTTGAAATACCCACAGGGACAGCTCAGCCAACCCACCTGCACAGCTGCCCCAGACACTCCACACCCAGACAGTGGTGCCGGAGTAAAGCTGCAGAGAAAGGAAAGGCATTAAGGGAGAATTAAGGTGAGGAAGTGACTCAGCCCAGCATAAACCTGCAGGCATCTGGTGGAGTTCTCGGGCCTCAAGGCAGCTGCTTGTTTCTGTTTTCAAGTTGGCTTGGGAGTGCTGCAGAACTGTGTCCATTGCCCACAGGGGATGTGAGGGGAAAGCTGGCCAGGCTCCTGTCCCCTCATCTGGCCCCAGAGCCTCTGTGGTGGGCTGCTGGGAGTCCAGGTCCTTGGATTTTGCATGCCGATGTATTTCTTTCTCCTGGATTCCTTTCCCTTGTGTGGGGTGGAAGCAGATTGGGAAAGTGGCTCTAAGCAGGAGATAACTTCACCCCTGAGAGAAGCTGCTCACCCAGCGATAGAGAGTGCTGAGCCCTGGGGCCTGGCGGTTGGGAACCAACCCCTGAGGCTCAGAGGAAAGCCACTGTTCCTTAGAGATTATGTGATCGTGTAGTCAGACAAGTAAAGTTCTTAACTTTGGACAAGATATCAGCCTCTCAGAGACTTGTTTCTTCACTGAACAACTCATATAAAACAAAAAGAACGCTAACAAGAAAAATACCTTAACGGTTAAATTTGGGCTTTTTTGTTTGCTTGTTTGTTTTTGTACCAGGAATTGAACCCAGGGGCCTTCAACCACTGAGCCACATTGCAAGCCCATTTTTTTATTTTTCTCTTTGAGACAGGATATCACTAAGTTGCTGAGACTGTCCTCAGATTTATGATCCTCCTGCCTCAGCCTCCCAAGCTGCTGGGATTACAGGTGTGCGCCGCCACACTCAGCTGAATTTGTGCATAAACATGATGACATGCCAGGATCTGGGTTTGGTTCAGAAAGAATTTTAAAGAGAAAGCCACTTCACCACCACTAAGATGGCTACTACGAAAACAAAACAAACAAAAACACCAGAATGGCAAGCATTGGAGAGGGTGTGCGGAGAGCGGAACCCTGTGCACCGTTGAAACAAGGCGAAACGGTGCCGTCACCGCGGAAAACAGCGTGTGGGTCTTCAGAAGATTAGACAGCACTAGTGTCAGGCAGCGATTCTACTCTAGGGTAATATTCCAAAAGAAGTGAAAGAAGTCTCAAAGAGTTATTCGGACACGCACATTCATAGCAGGACTGCTTGCAATAGTCAAAAGGTGCAAGCCACCCAGGGGTGGATGCAACTGAGCTGTGCACCTGCAACGCAGTATTATTCAGTCTTAAGAAGTGGTGCCCAGGATGTGGATGTCGAAAACCCAGCGACACCGAGGCAAGCTCACTAGACGGATTTTATTTTATAGACAGTAAAGCATAGGGAAAAGAGCAGACTTCCCCCAGAGTGGGGAAGGGGACAGAGCCGATGAGGCAGTGAGCTTTGCCCCTTTTATACTATGTCCTCTCCTCGATTGGTCACTGCTTCCCTGGCCCTGTACCTAGGACACAGGTGGGGGGAATTCTGGTCCAATCTTTGATCCATGCCTTAGGCACCAATAGAAAGAATGTGGTTCCTTCCTTAGCAGCAGGGAGTGCCCGCATCTGGGCCCACCTTGTCAGACCCTCATTAGCATTCGGGGATGTCTTTGCCCTCTTAGGAAAGATGGCCATCAGTTAATTTTCTCCTTATCAACCCACATTGTTCTGCCTACACTGAACTGCCTAACCTTTTCTGCCTCAGAAGGAAGGAAATTCTGACACTTGCTACAACATGTATGAACCTTGGGAACATCCTGCTAGATCATTCACAAAGAGACAAATACTATGTGATTTCGTTTACATGAGGCAGCTAGACTAGTCAAACTCACAGAATGGTGGGTGCCAGGGGTCAGGAGCAAGGTGGAGTAGAGAATTACTATTTAATGGGTAAAAGAGTTTCAGCTTGGGGCTGGAGTTATGGCGTTTGCCTGGCAATGCAGGAGGACGTGAGTTCGAACCCCAGCAAGATGTACGCAACAAAGAGTTGGAGCAACGAAAACCAGATGAAAAACTAAATAAAAAAATGATTCTAGGATTGGAGCGGTGGCTCAGCAGTTACGGCGTTTGCCTGGCATGCTGAAAGATAAGAGTTCGAACCCCAGCACCA
>PVKS010052602.1:0-10689 GCA_004027875.1 Aplodontia rufa
AACAAAAAATGCATCTTTAATAGTTTCAACTAAAGTTCTAGGTTTGACTAATTAGCCAGCCTAGTCCTGTTCCCATTACTACCTCAATCACTGTAGCCAGGGGAATGAGTGCTCTAACTTGGAACCTGGGTCATATATCTATAAAGCCTGGGAAGGATTCAGCTCCATCTAAAACACATTGAGAAAAAGGAAGAGATGTGACCCCAGAAAGAAAATTTTAGGACTCTTACCAGGTTAACGGGCAAAAAACAATGTTCTCCGCTAGACCCAGGAATTGTTTTTATTTAATAACCATTCCTTTCCACCACCCTCAGCTTTGAGATCCAGCATGTTTAGTAATATGCATCAGTTTTCAGAATGATGAGTACTTACATACGTGTTCACATCTGGGCAGTCACCTTCCAAGATATATCAGGCCAGGTTGTAGCCCGTTGGTAGAGCATTTGCCTAGCATGCCCAAGGCCCTCGGTTGAGACCCCAGCATAGCAAAACAAGAAAAGATATGGAACGTTGCCACCTCCCCGGAAGTTTTCCTCCTTCTTTTAATTAGTCACTGTCCCTCAGAACCATTTTTTTTTTCTTTTTAAACAGAGAGGGACAGTGAGAAAGAGAATCAGTTCTATTCAGTTCTTTATGTAGCCTTTATTGCTCTGGCACTTCATTGTGTACATGGTGCTGGGATTCAAACTTGGGTCCTCATGCTTGCCAGGCAAGCACCATAACCACTGAACCACTGCTCCACCCCCCAAAACCATGTTTTGACTTCTCACCATGGATGAGTTTTTGCTTGCTCTTGAATTTTATAAAAACAATTATATATTCTCTTGCACAGTATTATTTTGAGACTCATCCACGTTCCTTTATCAGAAATTGTTTCTTTTTTTTTTTTTATGGTACCAAGGATTGAATCTAGGGGTGCCTAACCATCGAGCCACATCCCTAGCCCATTTTATTTTATTTTTTTTATTTTGAAACAGGGTCTCACTAAATTGCTTAGGGCGGCAACAAGTTGCTAAAGCTGGCTTTGAACTTGTGATCTTCTTGCCTCAAACTTCCAAGCTGGAATTACAGGCATTCACCACCATATCCAGGCAGAAATTCATTTTTTATGCTATGTAGTAATCCATTATTTGAATATACTATAGTTTAGCCTTTCTACTGTTGATGATCCATTGGGTCATTTCTTTTTAGGGACTATTACAAATAAAGCTGCCATGAAAAATATTGTACATCATTTGGTATACATGTGTACTCATGTTCTCAGGAGTAGAATCATAGAGTAGGTTTGTTATTTTTTTGAGTGGGGAGTGTTCTGTTTTGATTTTTGTTTGTTTTTGTACCAGGAATTGAACCCAGGGGCACTTAACCACTGAGCTACATCCCCAGCCCTTTTTTATACTTAATTTTGAGACAGGGTCTCACAAAGTTGCTGAGGCTAGCTTTGAACTTGTGATCCTCCTGTCTCAGCCTCCTGAATTGCTGGAATTACAGGTGTACGCAACTGCACCCAGCCTGTTTTGGGGATTTGTTTGTTTTTGGTTTTTGCTTGTGTAGGTACAATCAATTGGTTTTCTGAAGTGGTTCTACCCACATAGCATTCCCGCCGGTTATGGTTCCACATCCTTCTCAGCACTGGGTAGGCAGTCCTTTTAATTTTAGCCATTCTGATGATACCCAGGAATTTGAACCCAAGGGTGCTGACTTCAAATCAGGGGCCCTCTTATTCTCAACAGCTTTTGAATTTCTCTGGCCTGGGATGGTGTCAGATGTCAGTGGGCAAGACCCGTAATACAGCTGGTAAACATCAGAGGGCGCTTTTGTCACCGGTTCTAGAAGCTAGGGACGGTCTCCCAGATAAGCATCAGCCCTGAAACAGTCTGGTACAATGGCAAGGAGCTCAGGCTCTGGAATCAAACAGCCAGGGTTCAGATCCCAGCTCCACCCTTCTGGACCTGTGTGTGATCTTGGTTAGGTAACCTATCCTCTACTTCAGGGTGAAACATCAGCATCTGTGGATTATTGTGGGAATTAAAAAGATATGATAGATAAGAGCCAGGCACAGTGGCATATGCATGTAATCCCAGTGACTTGGGAAGCTAAGGCAGTAGCAATTTAGTGCTAAATTGCCAGCCTCAGCAATTTAGTGCAAAACCATGTCTGAAAATAAAAATTAAAAAAGGCTGAGAGCATAGCTTAGTGGTAGAGCACCCCTGAGTTAAATCCCCAGTATTAAAAAAAAAAAAAAGATACAAAGTACTTACAGTACCTGACATGTGACAAATACTATATAATTGATGGCTAATGCCATTTTTTTTTTTTAAAGAGAGAGGGACAGTGAGAGAAAAAGAAAGAATTTTATCTAGTTTTTCATTTGGCTTTCATTGCTGCAACACTTTGTTGTGTATGTGATTCTGGAGTTTAAACCCAGGGTGCTCATGCATGCCAGGCAAGCGCTATAACTGCTGAGCCACTGCTCCCAGCCCACTAATGCCATTTTTATTGTTGGCCTAAAGTAAGCCGTGGGCACCCTGAGGAAGTAAAGCTATAGGAAAATGGTCACTCTCATCGTCCCTTGTGTTAAGATTCAGTGATTTGTGATAAATGTCAGAAACCTAATTCGATCTGAGGAAAACTGGAGGGAAAGGCAACATATTAACCAGAAGTGGAGGCTTTTGTTTGTTTCTTGTTGTTGTTTTCATAGTACTGGGTATCAAACCCAGAGAGGCTTTACACCTGACCTACATCTACAGCCCTTTTTAATTTTGAGACAGGGTCTCACTAAGTTGCCGAGGTCTACCTGGAACTTGCAATTCTCCTGCCCCAAACTCCCAATTGCCAGGATTACAGGTGTGCACCACCACAACTGCCTGGCCAGAGATTGTTCCCTAGACTCTAAAATCTCCTTCCATTACTGGCAAACTGTAGTTTATCCCAGATCTACCATGGTCTGCAGTCAATGACAACTGAGGAGAAGAAATTGAATCATGCATAAAATGGAATCAAGATGAAATGGAGTAGCTCAGTGATAGAGCATTTTGTCTAGCATGAGGGAGGCCCTGGGTTCAACCCTCTAGTACTGGAAAAAAAAAAAAAAAGAACGGAATAGAATGTAGAATGTAGCCCAGCCCAGAGCTAGATGCAAAACATGAAGCATTTTGGCTTTGATAACTCTCTAGTGCAAGCATAGACCTATATATGTACCCAGCAGCCAGAAGAGGTGATATGAGGGATATTGGCCTGGGATTCAGGGGCCCTGGGTGTTGGTCTGAGCATCACCACCAGCTTCATAGAAGACCTGGTTACAGAATCACTATAAAAAGGAAATTGGAAGTAATCGTAGTTCCTAGCCAGAGTCCTAAAGTAGTGATGGACAGGGGTTATTCCCAGAGCAGATAAAGCATACAAAGAATTCAACAATTGTTATACATGTATAATGTTCATTTCAAACTGTGGTATGGTGGGATTACAGAGCAGACATGAGTTCGGGGAATGAACAGGGGTAGATCCTGGTCTAGGATCATCCTTAACTTACTATCTCACTTTGCCGATATCCATGTATGTGTGAATATGTAGCAACAATTCCCTCCAATATGTAAGACTATGTCAAACTAATTAAAAAAGAAGAATAAAACAAGAGAAATTTAGGGGCGGGGAAGCATATAAAGAAGAAACCTGGGGCTGGAGCAGTGTCTCAGCAGTTACTGTGCTTGCCTGGCATGGGAGAGGACGCAGGTTTGAACCCCAGCTCCACATACACAATGAAGTGTTGGAGCAACAAAAGCCATATGAAAAACTAAATAAAACTGATTCTTTCTCTCTCTCACTGTCCCCTCTCTTAAAAAGAAAAAAAAAGAAACCCCTTCCTTCCCTGACCACAGCTGCCCCTGCCAGATTATCTATTCTCATGCCCCCACCACCACACACACCCCCTCTGATGCAGTCACTATTTTTAAACGCAGGAAAAACACCTTCTATCTCTCCATCCACCTAACACCCTCACCTACTCTCCCCTGTTGCAATTCCAGCATTACAGAGAAAGACCAGACATCCATTTTCTGACACTCCCCAGTTCACTGTCCTTAAAAGGTGGGTCTTCAGTTTAAGAATGTCCACCCGTTATGTAAAAAGGCCTACTCTACAGCGCAATGACTCTAATGGCCACTAGGTGGAGAATGCTCCTTTGTGGCTGAGCAAGGTGAACCTGCCTTAGGGCTTGGAGGTTTGATTTAAGGCCAAAGAGAATAGACTGTTTTTGAGCATCTGTATTTGTTTTGTTTTGTTTTTTTTAAAGAGAGAGGGACAGTGAGAGAGACAGAGAAAGAGAGAAACAACTTTATTTAGTTTTTCACATGGCCTTAGTTGCTCCAACACTTAGTTGTGTAAGTGGTGCTGGGGTTTGAACCTGGGTCCTCATGCTTGCCAGGCAAGCACCGAAACCGCTGAGCCACCGCTCCAGCCCTGAGCATCTGTATTTGATATTTCATTTAACCTCAAGACAAATGGAAAACTCTCGATTCACAGGAGAAACCAGGAGACAAAGATTGGCAAAGCTTATACAACTAAGTAGCCTTGGAGACATTTGACCCCATGCTCCTAATTCTTTCTTTAAATACCTGCTGTCTCTACTTTCCAAGGTTACCTTGCCCTTCCCTTAGGACATTTCCCTCCAGAGAATATCTTTCTTCAAAGGCTTTAATTTAGCCACCTGTCTGGGAGCAACCTGATGTCTGGCCTGTTCAACATCCTTTTATTCTTTCCCTTTGAGGCCCATCTTTCCTCAACTCTTGTTTCTTTTCATTTGTTTGTTTGTAGTGCTAAGGAATAAACCCAGGGCCTTGTCCATTCTAGACAAGCACTTGGACACCAAACCAAACTAAATCCCCAGTCCCCTTGATCCAATCTTAGACCCTGTGATATGGAGGTATTGCTCCCACTCCCTGAATGTGAGCTGAAGTCCCAGCCTCGGCAATCAGAATAATACATCTGGAGCTATTAGTGGCTATCCTTGCCCACATTGCAAGGACAATCTGCCTGAAGATTATGTAAACATAAAGGAATAATCTGAGAAATGAGAAGAGACTGGTTTGTGATGAATACCTGGATCCAACCATGCCTGAAGCTAATAAGTAATTTATAATAATTAGTTTGAGTTGTATCTATATCACTTCCAATCAAGAGTTCTGCCTAGTGGATAAAAACAGGTCAGTGGTAGAACACTTGTCTAACATGTGGGAGGTCATCCCCAGCACTTCAATAAAAAAATTTTTTTAAATCCACTCATCCTGGTGCTGGAGTGGTGGCTTGGTGGTTACGGCGCTTGCCTGGCATGCACAAGTATACAGGTTCAAACCCCAGCATCACATACACAACTACATGTCAGAGCAATGAAAACCACATGAAAAACTAAATAAAACTTGATTCTCTCCTTCTCTCTCTTTCTCTCTCTCATTGTCCCTCTCTCTTTAGAAAAGATAAATAAATAAAATCAACCATTAGAGGTTCATCCTAAAATGACCACTCATCCTAAAATGACCCCCCATGATAGACTTGGCTTCCCTTCTTTGCTTCTGTATTTTAACTATGTTCCCCTCTAGTATTGCCCTTAATGTATTGTGTTATGGTGATCTATTTAATTTCTTGATTCCCTCTTTTTAGATTAGAAACTTTTTTTTTTCTGGTAGCACTAAGGATTGAACCCAGGGGCACCCTACCACTGACCTATATCCACAGCCTTTTTTTTTTTCTCTCTTTCTATTTTTTCTTTTTTTAACTGGTACATTTTAATTGTACAAGCCCTTTTTAATTTTTGTCTTGAGACACAGTCTTGCTAAATTGCAGAAGCTGGCCTTGAATTTGTGATCCTCCTGCCTCAGCTTTCTGAGTGACTGGGATTACAGGTGTGTGCCATCAAACCTGGCTAGATTAGAAACTCTTTAGAGTCAGAGCTGGGTCTTAAACACAGCAAAATGGTACAAACCTGTAATCTCAGCCACTCAGGGGACTGAGGCAAGAGGACTGCAAATTCAAGGTCAGCCTGAGCTATTTAATGAGACCCTATCTCAAAATAACGAATAAAAAAGGCTTGAATCTGGAGGCAGTGTCACATGCTGTAACTCCAACAACTCAGGAGGTTAAGCCAGGAGGATTTCACCTTCAGCAACTTAGCAAGACTGTCTCAAAATAAAAAATTAAAAAAGGACTGAGGATGTAGCTCAGTGGTTAAGCACCCCCGAGTTGAATCCCCTGTTCCACCAAAATAAAAAAGAACTGGGTTTTATTCATCATTTTGTGTTCCCAGAACCTAGCATAGGACCTTGATCATATTGTTTGTGTGTGTTTTGGTTTGGCTGTTTTTTGTTTTTGTTTTTTTTTTTTCAGTGCTAGGGATCAGTGTCATGCATGCTAGGCAAGTACTCTACCACTGAACTACATCCCCAGCCCTTTTTTTTTTTTTAAGAGAGAGAGGGACAGTGAGAGAGAATCAGTTTTATTTAATTTTTCATTTTTGTTGCTCCAACACTTCATTGTGTACATGGTACTGAGGTTCGAACCCCTGTCCTCATGCATGCCAGGCAAGCACCATAATCCCTGACCCACCACTCCACACACCCCCCAGCCCGTTTTTTAAATTCTGTTTGGAGACAGTCTCGTTAAATTGCCTAAGCTGGCCTCAAATTCAGCAATCTTCTTGCCTCCACCTCCCAAGTAACTGGAATTACATGTGTGTGACACCACACATGTAAGCTTCTAAGAAAGACATTTATATATAGAGAGAGAGGATAGTGAGAGAGAAAAGGAGAATCAATTTTATTTAATTTTTCATGTGGTTTTTGTTGCTCCCATACTTTGTTGTGTTGTGATACTTTGTTGTGTACGTGGTGCTGGGGTTCGAACCTGTGAACCTGCATCCTCGTGCATGTCAGGCAAGCACCGTAACCACTGAACCCCTAGGAAGGACTTCTTGAAGGAGATGAACCTCTAATGGTTATGGAGGTCAAAGGAATCAGGTTGCTGAGGTTAGTGGAAGAGGATTAGTGAAAAGATTTAGAAGATCACCAGTTCTAAGGGAAAACATCTGACATGTAGTGGGACTCAAGCCGATCTATGGAAAGACTCTTGGGGAGAGAAACAGAGGTTTCTTAACCAAAAATAAACATTCTTTACATGGACAAACTTTAGTCAGGCTCCTGAACCTTCTCCCAGGCTCATGTGTGCATTCTTGTAAAATCCGGTTTTAGCAAGAACCCTGCTTAGTCAGTTTAACAAGAAGTCCCTTCGCTCAGTATCTGATTGCCCTCAATATCTGATCAGGGTCCTCACCCTCCACCATCCCCCAGGTGATGTCTGATCACCCTGGCCTGTCTTTAGCAAGAATCTTGTTAGGTCAGTTTAGCCAGAATCCCCCTTTTCCCTGTTGTTTCCTCTTTGTCATTTTCCATGCACTGACACCCACCCTGCTCCCACCTGCCTGTGCTGTGCTCAGAGTTGAGTCCAATCTCTCTCCCCTACAATGAGATCCCAATGCAGTGGTCCCTGTATCAGTCATGATGGTCCTAAATAAAGTCTTCCTTATCATGCCTTTTTAAATTTTTTTTTAAGAGAGAGGGAGAGGGGCTGGAGCCACGGCTTAGCAGTTACAGTGCTTGCCTGGCATGCGCAAGGACCCGGGTTTAAACCCCAGCACTACATGCAGAACTAAGTGTAACAGCAACAAAAAACAGATGAAAAACTAAATAAAGTTGTTTCTCTCCTTCTCTCTCTCTCTCTCACTATCCCCCTCTCTTTAAAAAAAAATGAGAATCAATTTTGTTTTTTTCATCTGGGCTTTGTTTCTTCGACAGTTGTTTATGTGATGATGGGGTTTGAATCTGGGTCCTTGTGCATGCCAGGCAAGTGCTCCAACTGCTGAGCTACTGCTCCAGTCCCTTTACTATGCCTTAACAAGCATCTTTTAGTAGTTTATTTTGAGCTTCAATGGCCAGCCAAATGATTTGTGTGTGTGTGTGTGTGTGTGCGCACACGCGCGCACAGTGCTAGAGATCAAATCCAGCCTAAGTGTTCATTATATAAAGGAATTAAGTTTTAGTGTAATCTGTTATACTGTAATAAATAAAAGAAATATTCATCTTAAAAACAATGGGAATGGGCTGGAGCAGTAGCTCAGTAGTTACAGCGCTTGCCTGGCATGCATGAGGACACAAGTTCAAACTCCAGCACCATGTACACAATGAAGTATTGGAGCAACGAAATCCACATGAAAAAACTAAATAAAACTGATTCTCTCTCTTAAAAAAAATGGGAATTCATTGAAAGCTTTTAATGAAATAGGAGTGATAACGGGATAAATTTGATGACATGTAAATCAATGAGTAGTCTGCCCCTGCCCCAGCATCTATCTGTAGCTTCAGTATCCACACAGATCAACCAACTGAGTATTGAAAATACTCAAAAAAGCTGGCACATGCCTGTAATCCTAATTACTCAGAACGCTGAAGCAGGAAGATTGAAAATTCTAGGACATTTTGGGCGAGGCTCTGAATCAAAATTAAAAAAAAAAAAAAAGGACTGGGGACTTAGCTCGGTCCCAGTACCCCCCACCCCCACCTGCAAAAAAAAGAAAAGTTTTAAGGGCTGAGGATGTAGCTCTCTAGTAGAGCGCCCCCTGAATTCAATCCCCAGTACCACAGGAAAAAAAAAAAGAAAATTCTTTTAAAAAATTGTCTATACTGAACATGCACAGACAAGGTTGACCAAACAACCTTATGCAACATATAAATGCATTGTATTTATTTTATTTTTTTAAAGAGATAAAGAGAGTGAGAGAAAGAGAGAATCAGTTTCATTCAGTTTTTAATGTGGCTTTCATTGCTCCAAAATTTTGTTGTGTACGTGGTGCTAGGGTTCCAACTGGCCTCCTTGCATATGCCAGGCAAGTGCTGTAACCGCCGAGCCACCACTCCAGCCCTGTGTAACTGCTTTTAAATCTTTCTCAAAATAAAAATTGTTTAAAAAGAGATGAAGGAAAGAAGAAAAGAAAGATTAGAACTGGGTCAAAGGATGGGGCAAGAGTTGGGGCCAGGTCTGAGCTGGAGTGGGGCCTGGTCAAGAGCTGGGCTAGCTCAGCAGTAGTCCTTCTGCACAAGAGCCCCAGTGTTCCCTGGACCCGGCTGCCATCCAAGAGCAACGTTGTTGGCACTAGGCAATGTCTGCCCTCTCCCCCACACTCTGCTCCTAGGCAGGTAGAGGGCAGGGGGCGACTAGCCTCAGGAGATCCTCCTAGCCCAGGCTAGTACTCCAGGAACAGAGTTTGCAAACCCTGCCTAAGACATGGTATGTCATGGCTGCCCCATCAGTACTGGCCAAAAGGGCAGTAAGAGCAGTGTCCAGACCTACCTCACAACTCACTTCCACACTTTCAGATGAATCTGCACCTTCTGGGGGTCACAATTAAGAATGCTTGGAAATAAATAAATAAAAAGGATGGGAACATTTTTAAAAATGAAAAGGTAATAAAAAGTTAAAAAATAGGGTTGGGGATATATCTCAGAGGTGGAGCACTTACCTAGCATGTGTGAGGCCCTGGGTTCAATCCCCAGCACCACACATACATAGACACAAATTTTTTAAAATTAATTAATTTAAAAATAGCTGGATATAGTGGTACAAGCCTGTAATCCTAGCAACTCAGGAGGCTAAGGCAGAAGGATTGCAAGTTTTTAGCCAGCCTCAACAACTGAGCAAGACCCTGTCTCAAAAAAAAGAAGAAGAGCTGGGGATTTGACTTAGTGGTAGAGTGCCCCTGAGTTCAATACCCAGTACCAAAAACAGAAATAAAAAGGACTGGGGAACTGGGGATATAGATCAATGGTAAAGTGCCCCTGGTTCAATTCCCAGGAAAGAAGGAAAGAAGGAGGGAAAAGGGGAGAAGGCAGGCAGACAGGCAGAGGCCAGCCAGCAGGCCAACAGAAAGTGTCTGATGTGGCTGGGCATAGTGACACAAGCCTGTAGTTATAGCTTCTTGCAAGGCTGAGGCAGTAAGATCTTGAACCCAAAAGTTCAAAGCCAGCCAGGCAACATAGGGAGACCTGTTCCCCCTGCCCCAAAAAAAAGTCTGATGTGATAGCATCAACAACCAAGCTCCAGTTATCCTGAGCTCTCCATCTTCACCTCAAAAGATCAGAGTTTGTGTCTCAATTCTACCATCACCTGCTAGTTGACCTCAGGGAAGTCATTGTCTCCTAGAACTTATGTTTCCTCACCTACAAAGCAGAGTGAAGGATACCCAAGCCATTTTGCTTGGTGGAAGGATCAAAGAATATAATGCATATATGATATCTATTATGGTGCCTGATACGTAGTGGGAGCTCAGACAAGGACAGGGGCCACACACCTGTAATTCCAGCAACTTCGGTGGCTAAAGCAGGAGGATGGCAAGTTCAAGGTCAGTCTTGGCAACTTAGATCCTGTATTAAAATAAATAATGAAAAAGGATGGGAATATACCTCAGTGGTAGAGCATTCCTGGGTTCAATCCCCAGTCCCGGGTGTGGAGGAGAGAGAAATTCATTTCCATCTAACCCATTCATTTCCCTCAGTATCCCTGGTAAGAAACAAGTTAGAGTATGCCCGTTTTCTGGGTGGAGAAACCAAGGCAGGTTAAAGGCATTAATCCTAGGATGGGAGGCTTTCA
>PVKS010052603.1:0-10696 GCA_004027875.1 Aplodontia rufa
TATTGACTAGATCTTTGGCTGTGCAAGAACTTTTTAGTTTAATTGCATCCCATTCATTTATTCTTGACTTTACAGCTTGAGCCATGAGAGTTTTGTTGAGGAAGGCGCTGCCGACTCCTATCCTCTAGTGTTGACCCTACTTCTTTTTCTAGTAAGTTTAAAGTTGTTGGCTTAATGTCCAGGTCTTTGACCCATTTTGATTTAATTTTTGTGCAGATCGAAAGATAAGGATCCAGCTTCAGTTGTCTACATATGGCTGTCCAGTGTGTCTAACACCATTTTTTTTAACAGGCTATCTTTCTTCCACACTATGCTTTTGCCCCCTTTATCAAATATCAAATAGTTAAAGAAATTGGGGTTTGTCTTGGGAACTTCTATTCTACTCCAATGATCTTCAATTTTGTTTTGATACCAATACCATGATGTTTTTGCTACTACGGCTCTGTATTATAATTTCCGGTCAGGGATTGAGATACCCCCTACTTCTTCCTTTCTACAGAGTAATGTTTTGGCTAGTCTGGGTCTCCAGTTATTCCATATGAACTTGAGAATTGCTTTTTCTATATCTGTGAAGAATGCCATAGGTATTTTAATGGGGATTGCATTGAATCTGCATAGGATTTTGGGTAGAATGGGCATCTTTTTTATATTGATTCTGCCTAAACATGAGCGTGGAATGTTTTTCCATCTATTCAGGTCTTCTGTGATTTCTCTTTTTAGTGTTTGACAACACAGGAGGACATTGAAAACCTAAACCAACCTATCACAGAAAGCGAAATTGAAGCAGCAATAAAAGCTCTCCCAAAAAAGAAAAGTCCAGGTACGGATGGATATATGGTGGAATTCTACCAAGCCTTCAGAGAAGGACTAACACTGATCCTGTACAAGCTCTTACAGGAAATTGATAGGGTGGGATCACTCCCAAACACTTTTTATGAGTCAAATATTGCACTGATTCCAAAGTCCAACAAAGACATGTCAAGGAAAGAAAACTACAGACCAATTTCCCTGAGAACATTGATGCAAAAATCCTTAATAAAATTTTAGCTAATCAGATACAAAAGCAGATTAAAAAGATAATACACTATGATCAAGTAGGCTTCATTCCAGGAAATCAAGGCTGGTTCAACATATGCAAATCAATAAATGTAATCCACCACATAAACAGAATTAAAAACAAAAATCATATAATCATTTCAATTGATGCAGAGAAGGCATTTGATAAAATTCAACACCACTTTATGCTCAAAACTTTGGAAAAGATAGGGATCAAGGGTAGTTACTTTAACTATGTCAGATCCATTTACAACAGACCCATAGCCAAAAGTATCCTTGATGGAGTAAAACTGAAAGCATTTCCACTGAATTAAGGTACTAGACAAGGCTGTCTGCTCTCCCCACTCATGTTCAATATAGTTCTTGAAACCCTTGCCAGAGCTACTAGGCAAGACAAGGAAATCAAAGTATTTGTATAGGAAAAGAGGAAGTCAAGTTGCCTCTATTTGCTGATGACATGATTCTATACCTAGAAGACCCAATAAGTTCGACCAAAATACTTTGAGAGCTTATAAGTGATTTCAGCAAAGTGGCTGGCTATGAGATCAATACCAACAAATCATTAGCTTTCCTATACTCCAGCCACAAGTCCATGGAAGAAAAAATCAGAAAATCTGTCCCATGCACCATCTCCTCTAAAAAAAATAAAATACTCAGGCATAAATCTTACAATGGCTATTAAGGACCTCTGCAGTGAAAACTCTCAAATTTTAACAAAAGAAACCTCAGAAGATATGAGTAGATGGAAAAATATTCCATGTTCATGGTTACACAGAAACAATATAATCAAAATGGCCATTCTACTCAAAGCCCTATACAGATTTAATGCAGTCTCCATCAAGATACCAATGTCATTATTCACAGATATAGAAAAAGCAATCCTCAAGTTCATATGGAATAACAGAAGACCCAGAATAGCTGTAAAATTACTCAACAAGAAGGAAGAAACTGTTGATACCTCAATTCCTGACCTGAAATTATATAATGGGGCTATAGTAAAAAAAAATTATTAGTATCAAAACAGAACTGAAGATCAATGGAATAGAATAGAGGATTCTGAGATGAATCCTCATACATTTAACTATCTGATATTTGATAAAGGAGGCAAAACCATAGTGTGGAAGAAAGATAGCCTGTTCAACAAATGGTGTTGGACAAATTGGACAGCCATATGTAAACAACTGAAATTGATTCCTTACCTTTCACCTTGCACAAAAATTAAATCAAAATGGTTCAAGGATCTGGATATTAAACCAGCAACTTTACAATTGCTTGAAAAAGAAGTAAGATCAAAATTACATGACATAGGGTTGCCAATGCCTTTCTTAACAAGACTCCTATGGAGCAAACAATAAAGTCAAGAATAAATGAATGGGATGCAATTAAACTAAAAAGCTTTTCACAGCTAAAGATTGAGTCAAGAAAGTGAAGAGAGATCCTACAGAATGGGAGAAAATCTTTGTCTGTTACACCTCAGACAGTGGGCTAATATCCAGAATGTACAAAGAACTAAAAAACCTAAACATCAAAACCCCAAATAATTTAATAAATAAGTGGGCTACATAACTAAAAAGAAACTTCTCAGTGGAAGAAGTCCAAAAAGCCCATAAATATATGAGAAAATGCTCTACATCACTAGCAATCAGAGAAATGCAAATCAAAACTTTAATGAGATTCCACCTCACTCCAGTCAGAGTGGCAAAAATAAAGAATACAAACAATGACAGATGCCGGAGGGACTGTGGGAAAAGCAAAACACTGTCACATTGCTGGTTTCAGCCACTCTGGAAAGCAATGTGGAGATGCCTCAAAAAATTAGGGCTGGAACCACCTTATGATCCAGCTATCCCACTCCTGAATATTTTCCCAAAAGTTTTAGAATCAGCATATTATAGAGATACAGCTTCATCAATGTTTATAGCAGCTCAATTTACTATAGCTAGATTATGGAACCAACCCAGATGCCCCTAACTCAATGAATGGATTCAAAAACTTTGTTATATATATACAATGGAATACTACTCGGCCATTAGAGAAAATGATATTATTGCATTTGCAGGAAAATGGATGAATTTGGAAAAAGTTGTGCTAAGTGAAATATCCCAAACTCAGAGACTCAAGGGCCAAATGTTTTCTCTTGCTTGTGGAAGCTAGAATACAACTGGATTCAGTATGATAGATGGGTAAGCTAATAATAAACTTAGCATGTATGAATTTTTACACGAAAAGGTGGAAACTTGCTTAGGATGGTGGGGGATGTGGGGGTGGGGTAGGGGGAGATAATAGGAAAGAAATCATGGAGACTGGAGGGAGGGAGTATGGGGGAATCAACTCAGAGGGAAACCTTCGACTTCCATGAGAAGACGAAGTAAACATGGAACCATGGGGAACCCAAAGGGGTAAACCATGGAATGGCATCAGCCTTGGCTTGCTTTTTGAATATACATTTGTTCTTGATTGCTTGATAATGATTCCCTCCTAATTGTAAACCCATATTTAATGAATAAAAATTAAATTTAAAAATTTATTTTTAAATAAATTTTTAAATAAATTTTTTAAAAAATATTTTTTAAATAAATTTATTTTTAAATAAATCCAGCTCACACAATAAAATATGTGAGCTGGAGCTGCATATAGTAGTGCACATCTGTAATCCCAGAGATGAGAGGCCAGGGGATGAAGCAAGAGGATTGCTAATTTGTGGCCTTCCTCCATAAACTTAGTGAGACCCTGTCTCATAGCAGAAAATAAAAGGAGCTGGGGATGTAGCTCAGTGGTAAAGTGCCTCTAGACTTTCCTCTTGGGTTCAATCCCCAGTTAAAAAAAAAAGTGGGACCTGGGCAGGTGACTTGAGGACTCAGTAACTCAGAGCCATGGGACTGTAGTATCTTCATCCTGATGGTGAGCCTGGAGATGCCAGCCTGCCAGACTCCAGGAAAACAATGGGAGAACCAAAAAGTGCCACTGCATTCAGGTGTGATGATAATAAAGCCATAGCAGAAAGATCTGTAAATTATTCTGTAAATAATTTTCTATGTAAAAAGAAAGTGCGCACACATTACTGATTCCTCCCATTGTTGATCCTTCTGCATATTCTTGGCCTAACTCTGGGGCCCATCATTCAGGTCTCTGCATAGAGTTACCACCTCAGAGAAGCCTTTGATTCCCCTCCCTCCCTACCTCTACTTATACTCTTCCAACACAGCCTTTAATGAACTTTCATTCATAACACTCCTCACAATCTGTATATATAGTCAGTCTACTGTATGCTGGGATTCCATGTCTATGCATTCAACCAACCATGGATCAAATATATTGAACAAAGCATTGCCTCTGAGGGATCCAGATGTAGGTCAGTGTTAGAGTGCTGGCCTAGCATGTGCAAGGCTCTGGGTTCCATCTCTAGCATTAAAAATAAAATAAAAATTGTATCTGTACTGAACAAAAAAAAAAAAAAAAAAAGAAAGAAACAAAATGTGGTGTGTGTGAGTGCATGTGTGGTGGATAATATTATTGAATATTATTCCAATTTTCAGAAAGTACTAAGTGTTCCAAACAAGTATTAATTTTTAATCACTGTGGAATCTATGATGTCAAATGTTTGTAGCAAGGGAGAAGCCTTTGTCCATAGACCAAAGCAACTGGGACATAAATAATCTTGCTCTTAGCCAAATAGTTCATCATAGCCTAAAAATGGACTGCATTTTCATGTAATCACAAAAATTTGAACAACAGAACAGAAAACTGGGGCAAAAAGCCCTATAATGTTTTTCAGTTAACAACCTCTGGACAATGCTGTTATTTCAGGGTGTGTAATTGGAATCTGTTTTATGCTACTAAGACAGAGCAGGTTAGTTTCTGAACTGTTTTTATGAAATGTATCTGCCCACTGCATAGTGCTTCAAGTGGTGACTAATATATTTTGTTTGCTTCAATATAACACAATTCCTTTCCAGAAAATATTTTAATAGCACATAATTTTTGGCCCCTATATATTTAAAGCTCTAGAATGAGAATGCAATCATTAGTGGTGTTAAATTTTAATCTGTAGTTTAAAGTTGTGGTTCTGAAAACCCTCACTGTTGTGCAACCACACCATCTAAGACAAACTTTGAGAAAACACAGATCATTTTGCCAAATTGACTTTTTGCATAGCTCAGTAGCTCAATCGTGAGTACAATGTATAAGTATACAAAGGAAATATGTCGCAAACTTGCCTGGATTTCTTTTTTATGTAGAAAATCTATTCTATGGATAACAACAAGCTGCAAACCTATGACTACAATGGTATTTGTATCTAAAATAAAAGTGACTTAATGAAAAAGAGAACTATTGGAAAAACTGATTTTAGTAAGCACAGTACAATTCTTTAATTTATTGTTGTGCACTAAGGACAGTTATATACTGCATATGGTATACTTATCTTAGCAGTTCCACATAAGAAACAGTCATCAATGAGATACTAAAAAGAATTGAAAAGAGCCAGTTCTTGAAGAACTCACTTAAATCAATTTAAGCCAACTATAACTTAAAGGAGCATCTCAAGGAAGGACAGAATAAGCTGAAAAAGACTCATTTGTCTCAATCAATCAATAATATATCTTTGTAGGGATCAAAGGAACTTATCTTACTTACATAAAGACCACTTATGACAAACCCTCAACAAGAATAATACAAAAGAGAAAAACATTGAAAGCATTTCCACTAAACTTGGGAACAAGACAAGGCTGTCCACTCTCACCACTTTATTCAGTATAGTTCTTGAGACACTTGCCAGAGCATTCAGGCAAGAAAAGGAAATCAAATGGATAAGAATAGGAAAATAGGATATCCAACTATTCCTTTTGCTGATGACATGATCCGATATATGGAAGATCCAGAAAACTGCTTGAGCTGATAAAAAAAAATTTAGCAAAGTGGCAGGCTACAGTGCAGGATCAGCACACAAAATTCAATAGCTTTCCTATACATTAACAATGATAGGGCAGAAGAAGAAATCAAGAAAACTATCCCACTCACAATATCCTCAGAAAAAATAAAATACTTGGGAATTAACAAGGGAAATAAAAGTCCTCTACAATGAAAATTATTGTACATTGAAGAAAGATATTGAAGAAGATCTGAAAGATAAAAAGATATTCTATGCTCTTGGTTAGACAGGAATAATATAATTAAAATGGCCATTCTGCCAAAAGCATTATACTGATTCAATGGAATCCCCATCAAAATATCAATGTCATTCTTTACAGATATAGAAAAAGCAATTCTCAAATTCATGTGGAACAACAAAAAACCTAGAATAGCCAAAGCATTACTAAGCAAGAAAGACAAAATAGTTGGATTCACAATACCAGATCTGAAATTATATTACAGAGCTGTAATAACAAAAACACCATGGTATCAAAATAGGAATGCAGATGAATGGAACAGATAGAAAACTCTGAAACAAACCCACAAAACTTTAAACATCTGATCTTTGACAAAGGGGATCAAAATATAACATGGAGGAATGACATCCTATTCAACAAATGGTGCTGGACAAAATGTACAGACATTTGCAGAAAGATGACTTGAGAACCTTATTTCTCATCTTGCACAAAAATCACACCAAAGTAAATCAAGGAATTAGGAATTAAATCAGCTACCATACAACTTCTAGAAGAAAAATTAGGACCAACACTACAGCATTTGAGAGTAGGCAAAGACTTTCTCAACAAGATTCCCAAAGTGAAAGAATTAAAGTAAAAAATCAATAAGTAGGATTCAATTAAACTCAAAACCTTTTGCTCAGTGAAGGAATTGGTCAAATACGTCATGAGAGTCCCTACATAATGGGAGACAATCATGGCTTGTAATTCCTCATACTGGGGACTAATATACAAAATTTACAATGAACTCAAAAAACTTATTAACAAAAACTCAAACAATTCAATCAATAAATGGGCCAGAGAGATAAACAGAAATTTCTCATAAGCACATGAGAAAGTGTTCCAAATCACTGGTAATCAGAGAAATGAGAAATACAAACCAGAACTACATTTAGATTTCACCTCACTCCAATCAGATTGGAAAAGATGAAGAAAATAAACAACAACAGATCCTGAGGGGTTTGGGGGGATAGGGACACTAGCACACTGTTGGTGGACCTGCAGACTGGTACAGATGCTCTGAAAAGCAGTGTGGAGACTCCTCAAAAAATTAGAGATGGATCCACCATATGATCCAGCTATCCCTCTTCTGAGTATTTTCCCAGAGGAGTTAGAATCAGCACATTAAGGTGACACAGCAAAATCTATGTTCATAGCAGCTCAATTTACAATAGCTAAATTATGGAACCAACTCAGATGCCCCTCACTGGATGAATGGATCCAAAAACTGTGGTATATCTATGCAATGGAATTCTACTCAGCAATTAGAAATAATAATATTGTGGCCTTTGAAGGCAAATGGGAGAAATCATGCTGAGGGAATTTAGCCAAACCCAGAGAGTCAAGGGTTGATGTTTTCCCTCATTTGTAGAGGTTATCGCACAATCCAGGCTTGGGTAAAAGGTTATCAAACTCATATTAGACCCAGCAAACGTGTAGCAACACTTAATCTTGGAGAACCATAGATATGTTGGGTGGGGGGAAATGATAGGTGGTGGGGAGGGGAGAGGGTGGCAGGGTAGGGAGGGATCAAGGGAGACAACATTGTAGCATACTCTTTATCCCTGAGAATCCTAATAATAGTTATGCAATCATTCAATTCTGGAAAATTCACAATCTAAGCATTTATATTGCTTGTATGGGTGAAATACAGAAGAATCAAGAGACTGGGATGTGTGTGATATAGGGTAATTCTGATCTGTGAACAAATGTGTATCATATTGTTACTTTTTATTCATTTGTGATTGTACAATAACTCAACTCCTTAATAAAAATTTTAAAAAATACATTTTGGTGTCAAAAACCAAAAACTTGTAGTACATATCTTCATAGAGTTAGTCACATGAAATATATAAAAGTAAAGCAAAGGAAAACCTTGGTTCTAGTTCCCTTTCAGTCAAGACATATTTAAAATGTACTACACAGTATGATTAAGCAGTTAAAGTTAATGGAGTATAAGTTTCTGCTCCCATAAAATATTTTTTCTTTGCTTGTATTGATTCACTAATACCTCACTGAGTGGAATACATGTTTTGCAAGGTGTTTTTGGTAGTCTTATTGATTCCCTGAAAGCTGAGAGGGTGGGGAGCATAGAAATGATTTTGACTTTTTCATTACAAAGCCAGTTATTATCAAACTTAAAACTCAAAGGTAAATTCTGTTTATAAACTATGGCTCTTTAAGAATATTTCTCCGTAGAGCCAAACGGATCTAATTAGGTTTCAAGCTTCATTAATAAGAAGGAAGAAAGATGATGGCCTCTTTCTTCTCTGAGATAATAAAACAAAACTACAGAAATGTACTCAAATCTATGTGATACACTTTAAGAAAGACCGAGATAAATTGCTATGCAATAACATAAAGTGGCCAAACTACTGAGTAAGGGAGGGGTAATCTGTATCTTTCATTATTTGTTCATTTTTGCATAACTTCTGTCTTTGTACCTTGGAAGACTGCCACGTGAAAGAGTGACAAGATCTCAAAAGCATGAGTGTGACCTATACGGAAACTGATTTAAACCCACAGAAAAGGTAATTTCTGCATGTGAAAGATGACTAAAAAGTAGATATTATTTTCATAATGAGACATGCTAAAGCTGAAAGTTCACTTGTAAAGCAATATACAATAAGATCATGGGAGAAATAAGCATTAGATTAGAATCGAAATGGTATGAATTTACCTAAACCATGCTCCAAGAGGTCATTAAACCTTATGTATGTTTCCTTATTTTAAAATTAAACTATCTGTGTTTTCATTAGAACAATTATGTATTTCATGAAAGAATCATTCCATTATTGAAAAATTTCAGATAAAATAGTTAAAATAGAAAAGGAAAAAATTTTCTTTTGATTGTTCTACCTTTGCAGTGTTCAATATGCTAATATATTAGTGTGTATCCCAATTTTATATTTCTTTCAAATCATTAAAGCCATTTTATGAGCAGTACATTTTGAATTAGATACATAAAATAGTTTTTCTATATTACCACATGGTTTACCGATGCTAAAGATTCATAATTTACCACTCACCTTATCACTGCTGTATATTTAAGGTTAAACTGGAATCTTCATATTATAAGTGATACTGAGATAAAAACATTAATGCATATGGATTCATTTAGATATTAGATTACTTTTGTACAATGACTTCCCAGAAATAATTTTAATAAGCCACATGGCACAGAGAGTTTAAGGCTCATTGTGTACAATGCCAATTTGCTTTCCAAAAGTGCTGCATCTTTTTATTCAGCCTTCAATTTGATTTTAATTTCAGAAACGCATTGACTATCTTTCTGATGTGTTTTTAAGTGCTTTTTACACATGAGTTATAAAATAATCTTGTTTCGTAATCTTTTCAAATATGACACATTCTGTGTTCTCCCCAAAAGAAGTATGACTAATTAATTTTCAGTTGACGTATCTGAAAACTAAGCATAATATAATTGACCTTTGTAAAAATAAATACACAGCAATGATATTGTATTATTCCTATAGCCTTTTATGATGATCTGGGTTTCAAACCTACAGTCAGTTCCATGGTTTTCTCACCTCCACAGTCTCATTCCCCCTGGTTCTCACTTTTAGGGGCTTAGATTTTCCCCTGTGTCTCCCGCCAGGGGAGCCACCTCAACTCTATTGCTGTATACCTTTCTCTTATTAAATGATCCCTTAAGTAAGACAGTATAAGGATAGAGTTTGATTAGAAATGCCAATCATAGTGACATTAATAATAAACAGTATATATTCTTTCTTATTTATTAGATGGATATAGATATACAATTGAGGGGGAAACATCAAATGTTCAAGAACCAATGTATATAAACTTAGTTATCCAGGGTTAATGCCATATCATGGGTGTATAGCTTGGGTTACCCCCTGTTGCTGTTTCCCCCAGAAGAACTCCTGAGTTAAATGGATATCTCATGTAGGACAGAGATCTCCTTCTAAGATGATTCCCCCACATTCCCACCCTCAGTCTCCTAGGAGTTCTTCCTACCCCTCCTCCCCCACCGCCTCTCTATGCCTTCAAGTGCTCTAGGGAGTCATCTCCCTGTTGAGTTGAGAACCATACAATTTGAAGTTATTATTAGTCTAACCATCTAACATACTGCTTCCCCATGTATTCTAACTTCCACAGATGAGAGATACCATTTGGCCCTTGAGTCTCTGAGATTGGATACTTCACTTAGCATAATTCTTTCCATCTCCATTCATTTGGTGCTGCGTTCGACCGGCGAAAAGCGGCAATAACGACACACACACGCTTGTTGCTTGCTTGCGGAGATCTCTCGCGTGCTCTCTCTTTATTCAGGAAGTTACACCATTTATATAGGGCAGGTAACCCAATCAGTAGGTTGTTGCTACGAGGAAGAAAACTCTGCTGCCGGCTCCTATTGGTTGTCTCTAGGTAGTCAGATATTGCAAGCATACGAACCAGGAGCAGCACGCGGTCAGCTGACTTGGCTTGGCCAGCTGCCAGCCACCATCTTAAAG
>PVKS010052604.1:0-10668 GCA_004027875.1 Aplodontia rufa
TACCTACTTTCCAGTGTACAAAGAGCAGATGATCATTGTTTTTTGTGCTGTGATAAATATTCTGTAAAATGGGAAAGTGGGCATTCTTGGAGGATGATTAGACTGTGAGGTTATTCAGAAGAAAATGTTGACCTCAAATGACTTTTAGTTCAAAATTGGTAGTTATTGAAAGAAAGAAAACTTTAAACTTTCCCTGTAGCCAGGAATGTTTGGATTTCATTTCAAAGTTAATCAATGGGAAAGGCTCTCTGGGAATTCTGGGTGGTATTTCCAACAGAAACATTATGCTTTTGACACCTCTGTTGTTGATATCTTAAATCCCCCCATCTTTGAGTTTTGGATCAGGTGACAGGGCCTGGGGCACATGGTCAGTTTATTTGTTTAGCTTCTAGAAATGTCTTCAGTGTTTCTGTGAATTTTTTTGAAGCACAGATTACACAGAGCTGTCAGCTGCCTCTAAGATGTTTTGAATATAAGCCAGAACTCTCTGAATCTGGAGGCCTCCCTACCCCACCCCAAAAAAAAGCCTTTCCTACTTACAGACGAGAGACTGGCCGAGTCCTTGGAGTATCTGAAACGCTGCTCACACTAATCCGCCTAGTCTGCCTCCCTAATGGAGTGATTGGCAGACACCTAAAGAAGTATCGATTGCTCCAGTTCATCCAACGTGCTGGTCCTTTCGCCTGTCAATGTGACCAAGGTATTAACCCAGCAGCACTTGGAGCCCTAGATAAAATTCCCTTCATAAAATTAGCACTCTCTTTTGAGCTCTCTCCAATATGGGCTGGAGGTTTAGGGGGTAACCAACATACAGTTCCAGAACCCAGTCCTGTTAGGCCACCTGGAGGAGCAAGGTTTCCCATCCTGCTTTTTAATCCTCATTAAATTTTATTTTTATCCTTGTAGTACGTTCTTAACTCTCAGACAGTGTGTTATTCCATCAACATGCAATATTTTCTCTTGAGAAATAAATCATCATCGTTTTATGGGAGAAAAAGATTCCGTGGCGCACCGCAAAATGTTACTACCAGCTAACAACAATTTGCCAGATTCCTGCCTGATGAAGCAGTGAGTTGTAATAGTGTGGCGGCCGCCAGGCCCTGGGTTGTTTCAGGAGGTTTGACATTTTATTAATGTAATAAAAGGTTGCTTTTACAGTTATCTACAGGATGTAATTACAAATGCATATTATTGATATTAACAGTGTGATGCTTGAGTTTACTTTTCCATTAAATAGAAATTCTGCATTTTATGCATTAATTATACAAAAAATTAATGATGGTTCACACAAGTCTGTCCACAAGCAGAAGAGGCAATTACACTCATCATAGAATAGTCCTCTCTTTAGTCACAGGCTTTGTTCCAAAAGATGATCTTAAATGCATTTGTTCTTAAACATAAACCGGTGCTTTCCAAAGAATGAAATGAACACATTCATATAAAATCCAGCTTTACAGGAGAACAATGGATGATAAACATGGGGTCAGTTCAGATGCTTCTTGCTTTTTGTAAAATTTAACATAACAATACATACATTTTTACTTTAATCTTTGCCGTACAAAAATTCTTTATTGCTCCAAACTCAACTTGTTGTCCAAAACCCACCACAGTCTTCATTTCAGGTCTCCACCTCCGGGGACAGCACCACCATTATCAAGCTCCAAAAGTGAAAAATCCAAAGATCATCGTTCAACTGCTGCTATCTAATCATTCACCAAGCTTTCACTTTTACCTCCCAATTATCTCCTTTAAAAAAAAAAGAGAGAGAGAGAGAGAGAGAGAAACAGTGAGAGAGAGAGAGAGAGAGAATCAATTTTATTTAATTTTTCATGTTGCTTTCGTTGCTCGGACACTTCATTGTGTTCATGGTTCTGGGATTCAAACCCGTGTCCTCGAACATGCCAGGCAAGCGCCATAACCACTGAGCCACTGCTCCAGCCCCCAATTATCTCTTTTTTTTCTTTTTCTTTTCTTCTTCTTATTATTTTTTTAAAGACAGAAGGACAGTGAGAGAGAGAGAGAGAGAGAATCAATCAATTTTTATTGAGTTTTTCACATGGACACTTAGTTGTGTACGTGGGTGCTGGGGTTTGAACCTGTGTACTTGTGCATGCTGGGCAAGCACTGCAACTGCTGAGCCACTGCTCCTTCCCGCCCACCCCCCATTATCTCTTGAATCCACCTATCCCCAGGACCACTGTCACACTCTCCTTTGAGCTATATCATGTCTCACCTGGGCTGGGCAATGGTCCCAGCACCCATCTCCCACACCCAGCTCAGGTCCATCTCAAATCTCTTTTCCATGTCGCAGCAAGAGAAGTGATGTGAAGCCCACCCCATGCCTGCCTCTCACCACTGAAGACCTGTCCATTGCTCTGCTGATCCTGAGATAATCAGCAGGCTGCCTCCCACAGTCCACATGTCTTCCTGCGTGGTTCAGCCTCCTCTACTGCTAGGCTCTCCCTAGGGTCACATGCATCTTGGAGTCCCACAGCATGCATTCACCCTCTGTCGTGGGGGCCTGGCAGCATGCATTCTATTAGCATTTGCTGGTTAACTTACTCTTCTTTCAGATCCAGCTCAAACACACTTTCTCCAGAAAGTTCTTCCTCACTAGGCCAAATCCTCCTATTGTGAACTTTCTTAGAATACCTGGTACCTCTGGTTCATATTGCAATTTTATGATTTCTTCTGTTGGTAGCAACTTTATCTATAAGTTGCATTTATAATATGTATAAGTTGATTTATCTATAAGTCTACTCTTGCAGAGTGACTAGCGCATAGTGGATGCTAAATGAATGGTTAATTGATCAGTTGGTTGGTGGAATAAATAAATGGGTGAATCACAAAACAATGCTTCAGACCAGGCTTTAAGAGTCATGGACTCTGATGTCAGACTTGCTGGTTTTGAATCCCAGCTCTCCCATTTATCGACTGACCATTGGCACATTACATAAGCTTTCTGCACCTCAATTTCTTCAACTATAAAATAGAGATAATAATTACATACAGTTTATAGAATTGTTATGAGGTTTAAATGAGTTGACATGCAAATCACACTGAACACTGCCTGGCACATAGTGAACACATATATGTACCACTATTATTATTATTATTATCATTATCATCATCATTATCCTCTCATTTCAATAATGATAAAAAAATTCTCAAAGAAATTAAAGGCCTCCAGAATCATTATGATATTAAATCTCTTGAGTTCTTGTCCTGAACCTTGTGATATATTGAATTTATGCCCAAATGAGGACTCTCGTTCCTTAATCACGTTGTACCCTATGTCCTTGTTCACCATTAAAAAAAAAACAAAAACAAAAACAACCTGCCTTTATTTTTACTTTCATTGGAATCATTTGCCTTCCCTTACTAGTATTTTCAACTTCCTGTTTCTGCACTTAGAGATCATGATGAGATTAACAATGTCCAAGTGACACCTGAAAAGGAAATTCCACCCTGGCAAACATGGTCGAGGTTGTGGCTGAGGTCACCTGCAGTCACTCATCTATGTGTTGGTGGCAGGATGCACTGGTGCTCTCACCCTGGAGGGTAGCCCCCAGGGCAGGTGCTCAGGAATATAAGCAGAACACCCTCCCCAGCTCTCCTGGTCCCCATTCCCACTCACGATGCTCACCTCCATCCTGGGTTTCGAATTTACCACATTCTCGAGGATCACTGCAGTGCTTCCAAGATGCCCTCCCAAATAAGAGTTATCTCCTTCACCAAGCTTAGGTCAGCGTTTTGTAGAGCATGTTTTCTCTCTTAACTGGATTGCAAATTACGGAAGAGCAAGAATCTTATTGCAGCATATTGCTTTAGGAAATCTTTCTCTATCAAATTGAATTTTTTCAAAAATGACCAAATGCTTAAACAAACAAATAAGAGCCCAAGAAAGAAATTTAATTACTTATTCTCCTTCATTCTTTTGTAGGAATAGGAATGTATATCACAGCTTAGGTGCCTGGGATTTTAAAAACAAAGTTATTTCCAGTTTAATTACCAACCACCAACCACCTCTTCTCTAAAATTTATTGACATTGTTCCAGTCCAGACTTCCTTCTTTTTTTAATTTTGTTTTATTTTATTTTTGTACCAGGGATGATTGAACCCAGGGGTGCTTAACCACTGAGCCACATCCCCAGCCCTTTTTTATTTTGAGACAGGACCACGATAAGTGGCATAGGGCCTTGCTAAGTTGCTGTTGAGGCTGGCTTTGAACTTGTGATCCTCCTGCCTCAGCCTCCCGGGTCACTAGGATTATAGGCATGTGCCACTGCTCCCAGCTAGTCCAGATTCCTTAAAGCAAATATCTGAATATCTGAAGTAACTGAAATTGGAATAAGAATTTTTGGTTGATGGAAGATCAAAAAAATAAAAAACAAAACTCCTCTTCACAAGAATGGAAATACTTCATCAGGTTAATAGAAATCTGAAGGAAAGAAGAGAAGTTTGTTTGACATCCTTGTTTAGGAATGGAGAAGAAAGAGGTCCACCAGTACTGACAGTATCTTTGCTCTGCGTCAAGGCCATGCCAGGCACCTCCTAGTGGGCTCCTTGACTTAGTTCACACCCAAGCACAGCCGCCTTCACTCCGTCCCCACTTAACAGATTAAAGCCTTGACTCTTGAGAAGGTTTGCATTTTTGCTAAAATCTACAGCTCTTAGCAGTCAGGCCTGACACTTGACCCCAGGCTAACAAACGGAAAGCCACCATGAGAACTCCAGCCAGCACCTGTTTCCTTAGGTAGCTCCTCACTGCGGCATGACTTGCAAATCCCTGTCCTGTGGCTTAATTATTTCACTTTTCTACATGTACTCCTCTTTCAGGATGCTAAAATTCATCTTCCCTCTAATTTTGTTACCCTGCCTACCCTTAGACACAGTCAGCTCCTTTCCTAGCCATGTTTTCTCCCTGCCCAGGGTGTGCTGTCCCCAGCCCTCCAGGGGACTGTCAATAGTCTCTCTGACCCCTCCCAGGGTGTTCAGGGCCCTTCCTGGAGTTTGACATTTGACCAGGAAAACCACATGGAAATTTGGTCTGGACCGTCAACAATCAGATAGTCATTTAACAACCTTCTGCACTCAGGAGGATAAGCCTACATCCATGATGACAAACGACAACAACCTAATGACCACAGTAATTCACTGGCCTGTTTAAAGAAATTATTTAGCAAAATCAAGGTTAAAACCAAGTAGTGGAACAAGTTAAGGGACGCTGTTACAGGATCTCCGCCACACCTTCAGCATACACCTGAGCAACTTAGAAACATAGCTATATTTAATAGTCATTACGTTTTTACAATGCCCCCCTTTGTAACAGCTTTAAAATCTCAGGAGAAAAAAAAAAAACCTTAGGAGAGAGTGTTTGAGACCTTACAGAAACTTTTTTTTCCAGAACCTTTAACCAACATGATTTTCGCTGCTTTTTTTTTTAACATAGTTTTTACATTTCTGAGTATGGAAATTTTAAGATTGGAAAACAGGACAGTCCTTTTCAAGACTGAAAATGGCACCCATGAAGGGTTTAAACTTAGCAAGGCCCTAAGCCACTTAGCGAGGCTCTGTTTCAAAATAAAAAATAAAAAGGGCTGGGGATGTGGCTCAGTGGTTAAGCACCCCTGGGTTCAATCCCTGATACCAAAAAAAAAAAGTTTTAGCCCTGCGCACCCAGGTCATCTGCAGGCCGGCTCCAGCAAGGCACTGCAGATTTTTTTTTTCTTGAAGGCTCTGGGGCCACCCCTGAGGGCCACCCTGCAGGCTCAGGAGAAAATCTAGCCCCTTTGTTTTCAAGGGAAAGTCCTTCTGAGATGCAGCGGGAGGGGAGCGCTGTTTTTCCTGCCCGCTCCAGAATCTGCATATGAAATGGAGAGGAAGCAGAAGCTCTCCCTCAGTGACACAGGATGTTTGCTGCGTCCTAGGGGCGACGGGTGACCTTCTCAGCCCACACCCTCCAGGCCATTCACTCCTCCTGATTTCACCTGGTTAATCTGTAACCAAAGAAGTGGAAGAAATGACTTCACCACCTGTGCGTCCGTCCCGGCCTTTTTCAAATTCCTCTAGGTGGAAAGCAGCCAGCTCCCGGCCCTCTCGCTCTGACTTGTTTATTCTTCCTCTTCAGATTCAAACCATGCCAAAAGCTACACAAAAATATAGCAAAAGCAGAGCGCTCGGCCACGGCATCAATATGCTTTACATACCGTAAAAATATGTGGCCTGTTAATGACTGATTCTCCGGCCTCGTCGATAAGCTCTTCTATGAGCATGACACTCCTAAACTGTGAAGTGTCACACCGTCCTGTGCTGTGCGCCTCTCCTTTAAGGTAGAACAGTATTTATATCCCTCACAATAAGAGAATGGATTGTTTTAAGGTTATACAGCCGAGATGTGATAAAGAAAGAGGGAATCTTACAAAATGATAAATATTTTCATTAAAAACTTTAAAACTAAAAGTTCAAAGATATGTTCTCTGCTCTTATTTCTTGTCAAAACATGACTTAAGACCCAAAACTAATCTACTTTCAATTTTATTCCATATTTCAGCGCTGTCATAGTACTCAGCAGAGAGTATTGGAATAAGATCATTTTTTATTTTGTTGATGTTACCGACAGCTTTATTTCACAAAGCAATCTTATACTATGTCTACCAGTGGCAGGGCATAGAGGTCAAATAGTCTATCCTTACAGGTAGAGAGCTTATTAAAAGGCACGTCTATTAAACCCGATGGACAACATAAAGAAACATTTCAGCAAAATACTTTTAACATAGTTCAATGAAGATATGGCTCCAAAGGGTAGTAAATAATTTAAACAGAGACCAATAGGGAATTTGTTATATTTTTTACTAGCATCTTCAAAATTATATTTCAAGCAAGGTGGTTAAAATAGAGAGAAACACAAAAGCTACAGAGAACAGCCCAAGTTTTACAGTCCTCGGGTTGTGGATATTTTCTCCCGCAAATCTGAAGGGTCATGGTACTGCATCTCAAATCCAAACATTAATAAATCACAATTTTATCATTGGTTCATTTAAAATAATTTAGCCATAAATATTTCGTAATTATGAACAGAAGTAACAGCTTTTAAAAAATTATCTTCCTGACTATCTTTTATATTGTTTTGGAAGACAATTAATTATTAAATTCCATTTATGAATAAAGATGAAATTTCACTTCTAAGATTCTAAGGAAACAGCACCAGAAGAATTGAATAAAACTGATGGGAGATATTTATTTACTTATTACATAATGTATAGTGTGAGAACCTAAATGTGGGGGCTGAGGGTATAGTTTTGGGGGGGTTGTTTGTTTTAAGGAGAGAGGGACAGGGAATCTATTTTATTTAGTTTTCCATGTGGTTTTCATTGTTCTGACACTTCCTTGTGTTCCTGGTGCTGGGGTTTGAACCTGCATCCTCACACATGCCAGGCAAGCACCGCAACCACTGAGCCACCGCTCCAGCCCAAGCATTTGCCTAACATGTTCAAGGAGTCGGGTTCAATCCTCAGTACTGAAAAAAAAAAACCTAAATGTGATACAAAGGATTAGAGTGGGGGAAATGTGTTCATGCATAGCTAGGATTTTCCTTTCTTTTCAGGTATCTCTGGTAACTCATTTGATTATCAAAATAATTGAACCTGAGGCTGGAGCAGTGGCTTGGCAGTTACAGCGCTTGCCCAGCATGCGCAAGTACACGAGTTCAAACCCCACTTAGTGACACTTAGTACACAACTTGTGACACTTAGTACACAACTAAGTGTCAGAGCAACAAAAACCATGTGAAAAACTCAATAAAAAATGATTCTCTCTCTCTCCTCTCTATGTCCTCTCTTTAAAAAAAAATCAAACCTACCATCCTTTCAATCACAGTATCACAGTGCTTCTTCATATATATGCATAATTATAGTTACAAAAAGAAAACAGAGGAAAGAGAAATCAACTTCTTATTCTTATATGCAAGCCATGGTTTTTGACCCAAATGACAAACTAAATCTGCAACTTTCAACAGATAAGTTTATCATAAATACTCTCTCTCTTAATCGTGGAATTGAGTCTCTGGTCTCTTAACAAGAATATAAACTACCTGATCGAAGGTTATCAGTAGATTCACCTGGTCGGATAATTAATAAGACACAGAAACATAAAACACGAGTTGTTAAAGTTTACAATTACCTTCCCTGGCAGCATCCCTCCAGACGTGCTGTCCTTGCTCCAGCACACAGTAAATCATCTACCTAAATGTATTTGCACCCAATCATTTTTTAAAGTCACAATCTTTGTAGTGTCAACTTGTCAAGGGTCAAAGGGAAGAACAGGCAAGATTCCCAAATCAATCTGCTTGTAGAAACTGTCTCATTTCATTTCAAATTACCTGCTGTGGTTTGGAGCAGAGTATGGACAAACTGCCTTTCTCCATAAACTGAGACAGCACAGGTCGAACTTCTGTGATCATTCATAAGGGGCAAGTCCTGCCCCTGCTGTCATTAACTACTTTTAAACGGCTGTGCGGGGTTAAGTGATCTTGCAGGGCAACCGCAGATATAAATACTGTTTGGACAGTTTAATGTCAAGAGACAACTCCTCTGGGATTAAAGCTGTGTAACCCAGTAGGATGGCTGTCGATACAAGGATGAAGGTACTTCCGTATTGTTACTGATGTCATGCCTTCCCAGATGCTTTGAACACGTGACCCCATAGGAAGCTGAATGTTGTCCATCCACCCCATGCGACTCCCAGATGGTATTCTGAGAATATTAAAAATAACTTTAGACATTGAGAGCCTTACCTTTGCAGAGTGTTCTGGAGTTCACATTTGGTCTTGCAAGTTTGACCAGAAAATGAGCACACGTTGGGCTGTGTGAGCCTTGGGCTACCAGAAATCAACCGGGAATATCAAAGACCTGATGCTGTCCTGCTGTCCGTAAAATCAGGGCAGTTGGGTACAATAACTTGTGCAAAGTAGAGCTGTGTAAAAGAAACAAGACTGGAAGAATTATTCGATCAACTTCCTAGTGCTCATTCCTGAAGGTAAACACTATAATATAATACTTATTGAGTATTTAGTATATGTTGTAAACTATACTAAGTCTTTGTAGGCATGACAAAAATCTCACCAACCTAATAAAGAATCTATCTTTAGTCCCCATTTATAGGTGAGAAAGTTGTGGATCAGAGCAGGCAATGATTTGCCTCAAGTCACACAGCCTGTGGTGATAGAGAATACAGAATCTTGTGAGGACTCTAGAGTAAGTACTCTCAATCGTGTTGCTTCATTACCTCCGTTACAATTATTCCTCCTGTGAGAAATTCCACTGACTTGACTTATAAAGTATTTATAACATACACTGGTTTTGCTTTCTCTAACATACATTAGCTGTGGGCAATGAGCAAAGAGTTGCTTAGTAACTTAGAGAGCCAGAGTGAGTCAAATCAAGCTGGTACACAAACATCGCCAAGGGAACATGAAGACTTTCCAGAAGGTACGTGGGCACAGGGAGTTTTAAGGAAGTCCATCAAGATCCTCAGCATCCAATGTTTTCTTTCGTAAAAGCAATCTTCCTGAGAAAATAGAGTGCTAATTCTCATTTTCTAACCCCTTTCATAATGGATGTTCTCCAACCTTATTTCAAAAGACACAGTGGCGTACGCCTGTAATCTTGACGCTGAGTTAGGAGGCTCACAAATTCAAGGTTAGCCCTGACAACTTAGCAAGACTGTCTCAAAATAAAAAAGGCTGGGGATTATGCTCAGTGATAGAGCACCCTTGGGTTCAACCTCCAGAATTTCCCCCCAAAAAAGGCACAGCCTTCCCATCCTGTCACCCTGCCCCAAAGGGTGAGAACCTCCTCTTCTAGACGACCTAGCAGCTTCCTGAACGTCCGTGTCCAACGCATCCCATTCAAGAGGTGCCTTTTGACCAAAAGTTTTCTCTGTGTTGAAAACTCATGTATCAAATGTAATATTTTTATGATGGTTTTAATCAATTTCTAATGATAATGAAAGAAAAATATTAACCTTTGGGACCTTCTAGTCATCGGATATTTGAAAACAATTTTTCAATTTACATACACAATATTGGAGCAGAGAATTAAATGGTAATTAATAAGACTTTCAAGCGTAAAGATATATTTCCTTAGGATAAAATTCTATGGGGGAAAAGAGAACAGAAATACAATTCCAAGGAGGAAAAAGAACAAGGTTGTTGAAGAGTTTGTATATTTTGGTGAATATGAAAACCACCATGAAATTCACATTCCTTTGGAAACATTCAAAATATAGCTTTTCAGCCTCAGCGCTAGACAGCTTGGGCTGAAGAATTCTTCGTAATTTGCTGTCTAGTACATTACAGGATTTCTTTTTCTTTTTCTTTTTTTTTTTCTTTTTTTTTTTTTTTTGAGACGGGCAATTTTTTGAGGTGGGCAGATACTGGGGATTGAATCTGGGGTGCTCTGCCACTAAGCTGCATCCCCAGCCCTTGTTATTACACTTTTTTGTTTGTTTGTTTTGAAACAGGATCTTGCCAAGTTGCTGAGGCTGGCCTTGAACTTATGAACCTCCTGCCTCAGCCTCCTGAGTCCTGGGATTTCAGGTGTGCACCACGGAGCCTGGCTGCATTCATTATAGGGTATTGAGCAGCACACCTTATCTCTATCTTTAGTC
>PVKS010052605.1:0-10687 GCA_004027875.1 Aplodontia rufa
CCGGGGCAAACGCCCTAAACACCGAGCTACCGCTCCAGCCCCTGAAAAGAAATCTTTAAAAATTATGTCTTATTTGATTTTTTCAAGTTTTAGATTTTATTGTTTGCTTTATACATTATTTACTGCTTTAAGATCTGTGTAAGGAATATTGGAGAGTTTTGATGTTAACCAGAGATTATTTGTAGCTTATTTTACTTTTTTTTATTTTTTAAAGAAAGAGGGACAGAGAGAGAGAGAGTAAAAGAGAATCAATTTTTAGTTTTTCCTGTGGCTTTTGTTGCTCTGACACTTCATTGTGTACGTGGTGCTGGGGTTCAAACCTGTGTCCTTGTGCATGCCAAGCAAGCTCCATAACTGCTCCAGCCCAGCTTATTTTATTTTTTAAAGTAGTATAATTTTAAGTTTGCAGGAAAAATGATACATATTTTCTTGGTTTCTAGAACGTGTTTGTGAATTTGTTTGGAAGTGGTGGGGTAGATAATCTTAAAACTGAGTGAACTCACAGTCATGACACAAATGAAGCAGGTGCTTGAACCTCTTTTCCTTGTTCATAGATATGTAAATGAAGGGGAAAATTAGTTTGCTGACACAGTTGAAAGCTGCCATTGCATGAAGCTTTTGAAGTGTGGTCATGGTCATTGCTCATTGATGGTTTAAAAGAAAAATGACCATACATGGAGATATTTACCTAAAAAATTATTACTGTTACATTATAATGGAGTTGGTATTTGTTTTGAGATCCTTATATAGATTTTTGCGGTCTCTTTTCCTTTTTTCTCCTATTTCTTTCATCCTTTCTTTTTCCGTCTTCTTCATGTATCCTAATGTCATTTCACTGAGGGGATTGAGAAAGGCCATGTGGGTTCCCATTCAAATGGAGTGCTTTGTGGTGAGATTAGTTAGGATAATTATCATTAAAGGGGCATGAAATTTTAACTGTTTTATACCGTGTCATTTTGGCAATTTGAGGTTTTTCCATTTAGGTTAGAACCCTATTTTCATACTGTGCAGTGATCTTGGACAGAAATGGAGTTGAACATGTTGATATTTTAAACCTCTCTTTTGCATCTGGTTTTCCACAAATGAGTAAATGTGTCATATTTTGTGACTAGGACAAAGCTATATAAATAGAAAGGAGGTATAGAGGTGGTTATGTAGAAAAGATTAACATTTTGAAAAGGTAAATTCTCATTGTCTGTAGAGTATAAAAATTTTGGAAATATCTCAAAATGTTAACAGGTAATTTCTACATGGTAAAAATATGAGTGCTTATTTTCTTAACATTTGATGTTTTCTGACTTTTTATATTTAGTATTTATTACTCATGAAAAACATACAAAGTCATAAAGTATTTATAGTATCTTCCCAAAGCTTGTATTGGGGAGTGAAATGATGCTCAGAGTTTTATTTGAGAAATTGACATTTGTTTCTTTTAAAAGTAAAAAAAAAAAAAAAAAAAAAAAAAAAAGGACATATAAGTTTCCATTTCTGGCCGTGATGGAGTAAGTCTGCCGTATGCTAGCTCTCTGGAAAGTTAGAGAAGAAAGCATGAAGAGTGACCGATGCAGCAGAGAGTGTTCTTTGTTCCTGTTTGGAGTTTTGTTTTTGTTTTTCTTTTCCAACTTCCAGCTTTGACTCCAAGGTGGGCAAAAGTGGGGAACTGAGCAGTTGGCTTGGGAAACAAAAAATTGCAGAGAAACCCATGTTTTTTGGCCAGAGGAGTAGGGAAAAGTTTAGGGTGTATGAGAATGCTTGGCCCTTCTCCTCTATGCAAGCCACGCTTGAGAATTATGCTGTTGTGAATCAGCAGCAGCAATTTGGGCCCATTTGTCTGGAGAGAAGAAGCAGAAAAGAGTATCTTTTATGCAAGTAATGTTATTATATATGCAATATATAATGTTTATATGTATATTTTCTGTCTTTACCCTTGCTATTTTGCTCTGAGAGTAGTCTTGGTCATGTGAAACAGTGTGACAGTGCAGGAGACAAACTCTGAAGGGACCTCAGCATTCTAGCCAGAGGAACTGAGAAAATCTGAGAGAGGAAAGAATGGGAGAAATGACTCCTGAGTTCTGTGTGTGAAGCAACGTAAGTCCCACCGAGCCTTACTCCAAGGTGCTCATGTTTGGAACAAACTCCCCCAAAATCACAGCAACATTTTAGAGAACTGAATCATGATTAACTTTTTACCTTAGTCCTTAATCAGCTACTGAGTGGTACCTCTGAGGGACAGACTCAGAGAACATGGTAAAAGCTTAGAGCATGGGAATGACATCAGACCTACTGTTCACAGGAGACAGATCTAAACTTGTAGACAGATTTAAACTCTCTTGATTGCCCACTGAAACAAACAAACATCAAAAGCTTTCAGAACCTCACAACATAATTACAATGATTATAATTCCTCTCATATTGGAATTAAACTAGAGATCAGTAACAAATTGTTTGGAAAATCCACAAATATTTGGAAATTAAGCACACACTTCTAAATAATCCAGAGGTAAACAAAGAAGTCTTAAGGGAAATTAGAAAACATTTTAACTGAATGAAAATGATAAGACAGCATATCGAAATTTGTAGGGTTCAGCTAAAGTAGATCTTAGCAGGAAGTTTATATAATGAAATATTTAAAGTAGAAGAGAGGGGAGTTCTGTTCCATGATTGGCAGCATAAGGAGCTCCACAGACCTGCTCAGCAAAACAAGAATAATTGGTAAAAACTATAAAAAAATTAGAAGTCTCTGGAAATTGTCCTAAGGGCATAGAGCAAATGAAGACACATTTATTCAAGGAAATCAACTGCAGCTTGGTCAGAACAGCAAAAGACTGTGGTGCTTAAGCTGTGAGCTGCCTTTACTCTCCCCTGTTACTCCAGCTCTGCTTTGGGGAAGTTCCATTAGTGCGTGTGACCAAGAAGATGGGGCTTCCTCTCTCTGCTTCTCTCCCAGCACTGTCTCAGTGGGAGGGACATGCTGCCAGCATTTCACATCCCCTTGAAGTCTGAGTTCGAAGAGGCTGGTGAGTTCTTGGTGAGTGCAGCTGAGTGCTGGTGGGGGGCTCCCTTGCTCCACTCAGCCCCTACAGATGGGCAGTAGCTTTACCCTAAACACAACAGGTAAAGAATACTGCAGCCCTGGTTGTCCCCCCCAGGGTGGGCTCTGCACTAAGGATGTTAAGCCAAGAAGACCAGAGGTATTGCCTCTACACAGTTCCCAGAGAAGTAGCTGAGATTATTTTGCTTGGGGACAGGCAGTCCAGAACAGCAGTGAGATCAGAAGCTCTCCCTAAGGACACACTGTATTGGAAACAAAATGTGGGGAAGTTCAAACCTAAGGATGCTCTAGAAAACAGGATTTTTATGGTAAATCAGATTAGACATACTGTTTAATAGAAAGATAAGGATCCAAAACAGTCAAATAGTGTCCTGCTAAAAACGACTGCCTTTCCAGGATAACAGTGTGCATGCCCAAGGTCACATTTACTGAGGACTGATGCCACTGTGTTCACATTGTGAGGAAAATAAGCTGCATTGAAATAGTCCAGCCAAGCCACTAAACAAGTCAACAAGTAAGTGACGATGAAGATACTCTTGGAAATGGGAATCAGTATACATATTTGCTATGTTGCAGTATCAAAAATGTTCAGTTTCAAGAAAACAAAAAACAAGATGCAAAGAAACAGGAAAGTGTGACCCTTTTTCAGGAAAAAATCAGGTGTCAGAAATTGCTTATGAGAGGGTGCAGAGGCCAGATTTAACCGACAAAAGACTTCAAAGCCGTCACTATAAATATGTTCAAAGAACTAAAGGAAACCATGCTTATAGAAATAGAGGAAGTTATAATGACCATCAAATAGAATATCAACAAAGAGAAATTACAGAAAAGAATCATGTGGAAATCCTGGACTTAAACAGTATAATAAAGTGAAACTTTATCATAGGGACTGAACAGTAGATTTGAACTGGTAGAAGAATGAATCAGTGACCTTGAAGAGAGATTGATAGAGATTATGCAAGCTGAAGAACAGAAAAAAAAAGAATAAAGAAAAATAAACATTGCCTCAGAGAAATGTGGGGCAGTACATGTTCTAACATATTGTGTAATGGAGGTATTAGAAGACTGAGAGGAGGTCGGAAAATACATTTAAAACATGATGGTTGAAAATGTTCAAATTTGATGAAAAATATCAGTCTATACATTGGAGAAACTCAGTGCCCTCCAAGTTAAGATAAACACAAAGATATTTACACAGACATAGTAAAAAATTTGAAAGACAAAAAGAAAAAATTTAAAAGCATAAAAAAGAAAAGAAGTGCTAAATCATTAATCTAAATTCCCTAGTAAAGGAGTTAGGGTAAGAAGAGCAAGTTAAATCCAAAGCAATTACATGAAAGAAAGAGTAAAAATTAAAATAGAAATAAATGAAGTTGAACAAAGGGAACATCATTGAAGCCACAAGTTGGATTTTTAAATGATGAACAAAATTAATGAACTTTTTAAAAAAAAAGGTGTTTGAAGAGTTCTCTCTGTGTGTGTGTGTGTGTGTATAAATATATATATATATGTTTAAATATATTTTTTTTTAAAGAGGGAGAGGGAAAAGTGAGAAAGAATCGATTTTATTTAGTTTTCGTTGCTCCAACATTTCGTTGCGTAGGTGGTGCTGGGGTTTGAACCTGTGATCTCGCCAGGCAAGCACTGTAACTGCTGAGCCTCTGTTCCAACCCCAAAATTAATGAATTTTTAGCTGGCAAATAAGAATAAAAAGAAGAATCAGTTTGTTCATATCAAGAATGAAAGAGGAGATACCTCTATAGGTCCTATAGATGTTCACAGTAAGATAAGGAATTACTATAAACAACACTGTGGACATAATTTTGACAACGTAGGTGAAAGAGACAAAGTCCCTTAGAAACACATACTACCCAAACCTGGACAGTCCTGTGTCCATGAAATAAATTGAACCTATGGTTAAAAATCTTCCAACAAAGAAAACTCTAGGTCCACGTGATTTCACTGACAAATTTAATCAAATGGTTGAGGGAGAAAGCATACCAACTGTACATAATCTCTTCCAGAGGACAGAAGAGGAGGTGTCACTTCCTAGATCACAAGGCCAGTTTTATTTCAATACCAAAATCAGAGATTAGGAGAAATATTTGGAGATCACATATCTGATAAAGACTTTTTATCAGAATGTATAAAGAATTCTTAAAACTCAAAAGCAAGAAAACAGGGGTTGGAGCGGTGGCTCAGTGGTTAACAGCGCTTGCCTGGCATGTGTGATTACGCGGGTTTAAACCCCAGCACCACGAACACAATGAAATCTCGGAGCAACGAAAGCCACAGGAAAAACAAAGTAAAAATTGATTCTCTCTTTCTCTCTGTCTCTCTCTCTTAAAAAAAAAAAAAAAAAAGAAAAAAAACAGGCTAATGAAAAGTTAAGGCCAAAACTGCTACAGCAAGACATGACTATACATGTATGAGAATGGCGAAAACAATCCTGAACAGCGTCAAATGCTGGGGAGGATGAGGGGCAACAGGGGCTCTTCCCCACGGGAATGCAAAACACTAGTTTAAAAAGAGTTGGAAGTTTATTTTTATTTAAAACAATTTTTAAAAGAGGGAACAGTGAGAGAAAGAGAATCAATTTTATTTAGTTTTTCATATGGCTTTTGTTGCTTGGATACTTCCATTGTGTACATGGTATTGGGGTTTGAACCCGTGTCCTTGCGCATACCAGGCAGGTGCTGTAACTGCTGAGCTGCCGCTCCAGCCCATGTATTTTTATTTAAAATAAAGTAAAACATTTACCATATGACCCAGCAGTCCCACACTGAAGCATTTACTCAAGTGAGAGAGAAGTTTTTGTCCACACAAATATATGTAAGCATGCATTAATTATAACACCTTTCTTATTTTTTAATTGGAATTACAGTTAAAATTATTTTGTAATTATAAATGTCTCTTAACAGGAGGCAGGGAAAAGAAGTTGTATGTAAATCCATGGGGTGGAATACTTCTCAGTGATAAAGGGACTCAGGTCTCAAATCATACTCCAACGTGTGAATTTCAGTTGCATTTAACAGAATGAAAGAAGCTAGACTGATAAGTCTGTGTTTCATATTACATTTATAAAATATTGTGGAAATGGCAAGACTATGAGGATGGAGAATAAATCAGTACTTTCTAGGTATTAAACATCAAAGAAGAGTTTGACTGCAGCAATGCTGTGCAGCTAATAGGGAATTTTTAGATTATATTTGATTTTTGATTATATGTGACTGTTTATACTTTTGAATGCATTTGTTAAAAGCTCACAGAACTGTAGAATGAGGTGTAATTAGAGTTTGAAAGTGAGTTTATTCTGCTTTTTCTAAGAAGGAGTCAGCCTTGAGGCAATATATTTCTTGTTTTGTGTTTTATTTATTATTTTTAGGAAAAAGAAATATTTGTCTTCTGACCTGCAAATACATTTTTCATTTGTAGTTGTAGGTTAAGATGAGTGAAAGAGGGACTGGAGCAGGGGATGGAGTGGTGGCTCAGTGGTTACGGCGCTTGCCCGGCATGCGCCAGTAACACAGGTTCAAACCCCAGCACCCACTTACACAACTAAGTGTCAGAGCAACGAAAACCATGTGAAAAACTCAATAAAAATCGATTCTCTCTCTCTGTATCTCTCTCTCTCTGTCTCTGTCTCTGTCTCTCTCTCTCTCTCTCTCACTCTCGCACTCACTGCCCTCTCAAACAGAAAAGAGGGACTAGAGTGGTGGCTTAGCAGTTACAGTGCTTGCTTGGCAATGTGCAAGGACGTAGGTTCAAACCCCAGCACCATGTACAGAACAAAGTGTTGGAGCAACGAAAGCCACATGAAAAACTAAACTGTTTTTCTCTTTTAAAAAAAATGAGTGAAAGGGCTAAAGCCTATAAGAGCAACTAATAATTTTATTTCTGTATATAGAATTTTTCCTTTTACAAATAATTACCTTAAGTTACCTTCTTGAAAGAACTCAAAAATGTTTTGAGCTGGAAGAAATGCTATGATTGATGTTTTATTTTTAAAAAGTTTCTAAAAGTGAAAAAAAATATGGTTTAAGAACAGAGACCAAGTAAAAGAATGGGATATGATTGTTAGCCTTTTCACATTCTCAGAGGATATTTATAAAGAGAATCTAATTAGGGCGTAAAGACATTTTTCTTAAATGACTATTTTAATGAAAGTAGAAATTAGTACTCTTGTGTTTACCTGAAAATTTAAAACAAAATACAGAACAACCCCAAACAGCCATGTAAAAGTGGTCATTAAAATCAAATGTAGACTAATGAATAATGGTAAGGTTTGATGAAATGTTCTGCTGTGTCCAAAATGATAACTGAGGATCAGAGATCTCTTATTTAACTTAATGAAACAGTAAAAGTAACCAAACCAAAACAAAAAGAAACAGTTATCCCTAACTATTGGAAACTGATCAATGAAACTCAAGCTGAATCTGCAAAGAACAATAAAATGGAAGAGTCAGTATGATCTGGGAACTAGTGAGAAAACAGCTTAACTGTTGAAAGGAGATGACAGCAATAGATATGGAGATCTAAGGCTGGTAGGCAGTTGCGGTGCGTGCTGTCACATAAGATGAACTGGTACTCAAGGAACATTATGCATTTCAAAGAAAAGCTGGTAATCCCTGTTTTCATTGTGCGTACTTCCTTTGTCTTACAGCTGGGTCAAACTTTTTTTTGATCCCCTGCTGGGTCAAAATTTCCTTGCTCCTCTGCTGTCCTTGTGAGGAAAATGGGTAGTCTGGCTGTTCTGCTGGTGTGGCTTCCTGGGGGGCTTATGAAGACCTGCACCAATCAGTGCCCTGGGCAGCTCTCACACTGATTTCCAGACAGCGGACAAAGTGTGGTGGAGAGGAGCCGTCCCAACTGTCAACTCCCAGAATTGGGAGCTAAATAAAATTGTTGTAGTTTTAAGCCATGAAGCTTTGGGGCTAATTGTCCTGCAGCTAAAACCTAACTGATAGATACTGCCAAACAGTTTTCCAGAATGGTTGTGCCAGTTCATCCTCATCGGTGATATAAGGCAATTGCTGTTGCTCTACTTCTCCAGTAAATACTTGCTTTTGCTGGTTGGTTTTTTTAATTTAATTTTTTTTCTTTTTTTAAGCTATTCCTGAGGATAGTTAGTGACATTGCATTGTGTGTCTTTAATATGTATTTTTTTTTCTGGCCAGTGATGGTGGGTACCTTTTAATATGTTTATTGCTAATTTAAATAGCCTCTCAGAGTGCGGTGCCTACTAAGTTTCATCTGTCTTTGTGTTGGATTATCTGCCTCTTTATTATTGACATGTGAGAAGTTTTTAATGTATGTTTTTGGATAAGAGTCCTGGAATATAGCATTGTAAATATTTTGTCCACTTTGTTTCTTTTCTTCATTCTTTTACTGATGTCCTTGATGAACAGAAATCATAAATTTTAATACAGTTAATTTAAACATTTTTCCTCTTCATGGTAGTACCAATTTGTGTCTTGATTCTAAAGAAATCTCTATCTTAAGGTCCTGAAGATGTTCTGTGCTTTCTTGTTGAAGTTTTATTGTGTGACTTTTTCTTTTCAGATCTACAAACCATCTGAAGGTGATTTTGTTATATGTTGTAACATCAGGAATTAAGGTTTATTTTTATCCCTTGGATAAATCCAGGTGACACTACCATTTACTGAAAAAGTATTTGCTGTATAAATCAAATGACAGTATGTCTATTTCTTTCTGTTCGGCTCATTTGAATGTGCCATGTGGCCTGTGTTTTTATGTCTGTATATTATTTATGATTAGTAAATGTTGAAATGTTTGAGGTAAACTAGTGAATGAGTCTCCACTTGTGTTATTTCTGAGGAAAAGCATTTTTAAAGTTCTAAAATATTGACTTAAAAGCATAATTTTGAAACAACTTGGCACTGAACACTGAATTTTTTTTTTGCTATGGAGAAATTTTTGGCAGTTCTGACTGATGCTGTGATTTAAAAACATTTTACTTGTGTTACTGGTGATATATTGATAAGGTCCTTTCCTCTGAGGCAATTCATATATCAAATAAAGTTCATTTTAATTTTCTCCTGGAAACAGAAAACTTCTCTAGTCGATATTAATCTCTAAGGAGGCATTTGCTTATGACAGTTTGACCAAATCCTGAATAATCTGAAGAAACTGGCAGAACACCCTTTGTAATCAGACAAGTCTGCTAAAAAAAAAAAAAAAAAACAAAAAACTCAATAAATTGTCAAAAGCTAGTTTTCATTAGAGAGTATTCAGATAACTGTACTTGGATAACTCTATCATACATTTTATTGTGATTGTTTACGTTTTAAATGAGAAATGTGCAGATGTGTGATTTAATCATGCTATTGGAATTTAATTATTTTGGGCTTTGCCTTCTTTGTAATGTTTTTATAGATGTCAGTTTCACACAAGTCCTTCTTTCTTCCATTTTGGACATTCTTTATTGTGGCATTCTTTCTTGAGGTATTAAGAGAGAACAAGAAGTTTTCTAAAAGAGCGTGAAGAAGTCCGTGTTAAGGCTGTTTACAGATTGCTTCAAGTCCATGGAGCTTGTGGATTACAAAGTGGGAACATTCAACTTCAAAGCACATCTGGCAGTTGTTACAAAATCAGAAAATAGATTGCTTGTTTTCCCCAAATAGACTCAAGAATATGCTTCACTGTGAACAATCCCTTTGCATATTACAAGTGGTTAGAAAGCAAACTCTGTGTATTATAAGTTAATAACAACAGAGTGTCAGCACTAGTTTACAGTGCTCATGGTTGCTTTTAGAAATTAGAGTAGACATTTTCTATTTCTCCTCCTTTTTTATGACCAGCTTGAAAAAGGAGATTCATTATAATAGAATGAGTCCTTTATTTCTTTATTTAATATCCTTTAAAGATGGAGATGAAATAGGAGCTACATCTGCATAGCTGAAATGCTCCTTTGTAATTAGCTAAACCAATATTTTGTCCCCTGCTTATAAATGTAGAGATGGTAAAAATAAATCACAGATGGTTTTCTTGGCTTTTGGTTTCAGATTCTAAGCTTAATTAGCGCTTGAGCATGGTTGAGAATTCCGACTTCCTTTTCCCGTTTTCTGCCCTTGTATTTAATTCTGCTTCACGGATTAGAGTTTTATATATTTGCAGATTGGTGTATGTCTTTGAAAAGCTTACTTTCTGTACTGTTTTTATGCATTTTAAAAATAATTATTATTTTTCATATGTATATGTATACCTTTAGATAATAAATGCATTGAGTGTTCTTTGATGTCTGCTGGAAATTAATTTGCTGCCTCTAATTTTCAAATGATTGGGTATATTCAGTATTGCTGTTCTCTAAAGAATATGCTTTTCTCCTCTGGTACAATATTTAAGTAGATTGTATAGTTACCTCTACTTAATAAGTATTTCCTGAACTATACTAATATTACACATCAGTAGTGGTTCATATCATGAACAATTTAGTCAAACTTCTAATGTATGTCAGTGTATAAAATATTATTTCATTGTGATATTACTTTAAAATTTCACATTTCTAAATATTTGCTATTCATAATTCGGCGTTAGAAAAATGTGCGTCATTGCTTTTCATCCCTGTTTCTAGTGGCTTTTTACCTATTTCTTCCTTGATTTTTTTTTTTTTTT
>PVKS010052606.1:0-10694 GCA_004027875.1 Aplodontia rufa
GACCCTGCTATTCCACTCCTGGGTATCTTTCCAGGGGACTTAGAATCAGCACATTACAGTGACACAGCAATATCGATGTTCATTGCAGCACAATTTACCATTGCTAGGCTATGGAAACAACCCCAGTGTCCCTCACAGGAAGAATGGATTCAAAAACTGTGGTACATTTATACCATGGAATATTACACAGCAATTAGAAACAATGACCTTGCAGCCTTTGAGGGTAAATGGATGGTTATGGAAGAGATCATGATGAGTAAAATCAGCTTAACCCAGAGATCTAAGGGTCGATTGTCTCCACTCATAGGTGGAGGTGGGGCCTAGACCCTGGACAGTGAGAAAGTTGGTCTAGTAACATGAGTTAAATCCAGATAAGATGTAATGCTTTATAATCTAATACCTTTTTTTAGAGTTATAAAGGGAAAGGGAAGGGAGGGATAAAGGAGGGTAATTGGGGGGGGCACTCCTGGGGATAATTGCAATATCCAGAATATTTACACATTTTATACACATTTTATATTATTTTGTTAAAATTTTGTAAGGTTGTTCAAAAATAAAAAAAAATAAATTTTTGAAAATACACTAATCAGTCTGTACCTTATCTCAAAAGAGATCATGCTTACTAATAACATTTTCAAAACTATTAGCAGAGATGGAAAGTCAGACCATTGGATAGTGTGTATGTGTATGTGTGTATATGTGTGTATGTGTGTATGTGTGTGTGTGTGTGTGTGTATTGAAATTATATTGGCTAACTGATGAATAGGGTGGGAAAATAATGTTATCCATAATTCCAATTTTGATCAGACACTACTATTTATCTGCATTGCTGTGTTGGAAGGAATGTGAAATAGTATTGTTCATACTATAAGTGTCATTGCTACATTTAATGTTGCTTATGTTAGAATTGGGAAAAGGATATGTTAGTATGTATGCAACACATTTCTAAATGCTACTCTAGTGACTGAGGTAAGTGTCATAGAGAATGAATTAGAAGATAAATGAAAACCTAGGGGAAAAAAATCAACTAAATTAAGTTTTGGTGTTTCACTTCATGCCCAAGCATTCACATTCTCTTTCTTCAGGATTTTGTAGCTTTGATATACTTGTACCTCAGAATCTATAGTGGAGTGGATCCAGTACCTCCTGTGGATACCAAGACCCACATATGCTCAAGTCTTTTATATAAATGGCATGGTATTTGAATATAACCTAAATATATTTTTTGTATACTTTACATCATTTGTAGATTACTTTTAATACCAATAAAATGTAAATCTATGTAGATAGCTATTACACTGTATTGTTTAGGGAAGATATATATATATATATATTTATATATATATATATATATTCAGTATAGATCAATTCTTTAAAAAAATAGGAATTTTTTATCTGTGAATGTAAATCCCAGGATACAGAGGACCAACTGTACTTAGGATCTTTTTTTTTAATGCTTCCTAGGGCCTTTGTAAATATAGAAAAGTCTAGAATAACTTCATCCTGCAAGCTGGATATCCTGCAAGTTTTTAATCCTATATATAATGCAGAAAATGGGCATTTTACTTCCTTTTGCAAAGCAGCCAAGTAGGAAGTATGTTTGAATAAGCAAGTTAAAAAATGTATTCAGATTATATCCTTTCAAAAGAAAATGAATGAAACAGATGCAAGTCCGACTTCTTGCCTTCCGAAGTATGAAACGCAATCAATAAAAATACCATCTCGTATTTAAAATCAATTTTACTATTTTTAGCTTTATATTCAAGACATCATATTAAATTTTTAAGATATCAATGACCTACAAATGTCCTTACAAATTGGTACTTATCAGAAAATCAATTTAGTTGATTTAATAATGAAAAATGTGTCATATATTTTTTGCGTTGTGCTGGAGTTGAACCTTCACGTATTAAAATGCAACACATTGTTTTCACAATATAATAGAAAAAAACTAAACACCAATATTTTATGTCTTCCTTTCTGAATGTAAAGGCACTTCCAGAAAATGGCTGTGCAAGTAGCCCTTGAATTCCCTGAGGCAAATATAAAAATTATGTACAAAAACAACATGGTCAGTGAGTGTAGATAACAAAAGGAAACACACAATTTTAATCTTACAAATTGGGAAAGAAGACATTTAAATGACGATATTTGAATTTACAACTTCAACAAATCTCAGAAATAGATTTTCTAATTTGTTATATATGCTTTAAAACATAGGAAGATGTAAAGGAGGGCAAGCAAAGGAAAGAAGGAAAAAGGTAAAAGAGGAAAAAAAGCAAAGAATACTTCCATTTGAAAGAGAAAAGTGGGAGGTATCATCATCTGTACTTATTCCCTTATTTCAAATTAGAAATTGGGATGATCAATGTAGATTCTTTTAGATAAGAAACTTAGCTGTTTGGAGCCAGTATTTCTTCCTTGCATATTTAAGCAGAGACTTTGAAAAAACAAGATCTATAGAAAAAAAGTTGTGAAATGAAGTCTCAATACTTGAACATATTTGTCCAGTTGTACTGCCCAAACAATAACGGAATTCTAAATGTTTTGTTGGGTTTCTCTCTCAATTTTCAATCCAGTCTTTGAATTTCTCTACATGCCTTTGGTTGGTTTTCTTGCTCTTTGTTAGTGAACTGGCCACAAAAAACAAACAAACAAACAAAAAAATCATCTAGTCAGAACACTGAGGACCAAATGTGTTTAAGCTTCTAGAAACGTTTCAATCTTAGAGATCTGTGGTCTCCATAAAGAGAGTGGCCCCTACTCATTCTTGTTTAAATTGTTTAAATTACAGTACTTTTTTGAGGAAAAATAGTAATTAAGCCAATGAAAGAATAGTCCCCTGATTTGGGTACTGTGAATTGGAAGTTAACCATTCACAAAAATTCAGATTGGATTAACAGCAAAAAGAAATATACATGTAAGTTTCAAAGTGCAATTAGATGAGAGAGATTAATATAAGCTTGCATATTAAAAAATATAGAGAAAAAAATCAAAAAAGGAGGCCTCTCTGACATAAATTTATAAAAGTAAAAGCATATAAAATAAGTTACAAAGAATGATTACTGATGAATAAACTCTGTAACTCTTTTGAAATAAATTACTTTTTTGGAGAAAGAACCTGCGAGCAGGAGAAGCTTGATATGGATATCCTGGATAAAGGGAGAATTCCACTTAGTTATATTCCATTCAATGGTTGTCTTGATGTTACCAGAAATGGACCTTTGGTTTTTCTTGCTTTTGGCCATTTCACACCTCTTTTCCTTTTTCTAATCTCCTTTACTTTGTAATCAATATAAGGATAGCCACAATGATCTCTTCTCTATAGAAAAAGTTTGAAAATATTTGAATAACTATATACTCACTAGTACCATAATTTCCCAAACAATATGATTCAGTATTAGAAGTCTTGTTAACACCATGGATTTTTCCATATTCCTGTCCTTATTTTACAATCCATAAGTTCAATTAAAAGTTTTAATTTTCTAGGTATCTTAGGCATTATCTGCTTAAATATTAGAAGCCGTACATACAGGTACACGCATATGCACACACTTTTTTTTTCCAGCACGTTTACTCAATTTCACTTGGACGTTGTGGTTGGAATATAGAATAACCTTTGCAGGGATGAAGTACTTCATTTTTAATTATACTTTTAAACTTTTTAGAGAATCACATAATTCAGTAAAAAGCCAAGGTCTGACTTCCTTTAAACCAAAGGTATTTTAAAATATTTTATCTCATCTATGAACATGTTTCTCACCACTTACCCTGCAATCTGCTGAGTGCTATTTTTCTTACTTTCGTTTTTTGACAGTTTCTGTATATATCCATTGAAACTCAAACAGGTTTGGGTTGAAAAGAATATATCTCTTACTATATTAGCTAACAATTTTTCAAAGCAGAAAAAAGAGACACAATTGTGCTTTAAATGTCAGCTAGTAATAAAACATGCTTGTTACGCATATATAAGATTCAAGAAACAGAAAATTACCCATGATAGTGCAAAAAAATGAAATAATTGATTAGAAAAAAATAAATGAATCAATCATATCAAAATAGCATTTAAAATATTGCAAAACCAGCCATGTGCTTTATAAAATTTTGTATCATCTGATTATTCCATTAATTTTATGCAAGTCATAAGTTATTACAGGTAAAGTACTTGTGATGGCATCCATATATCTAGATAACTCTAATTTAAAATAGAAGAGAAACAATAGAATATTAGGAGAAAGAAAACAATTTTTTGAAGTAGCAATCTATTTTCTAGATGAAAAATATAAACTGCAGCTATGTATTTGACATGAGTATATATCAAAATCTTTCTTCAAATGTGAATTGAAGCCTGAATTGTTACTTGCAGGTCTGATTATAGTGCAAGGAAAAAACCAATAAAAATGTTAGCATTCTATTTGTTATGGGCCTTTTTCTCTAATATGTATTGATTTTAGAGTATTGGTCAAGATTACAGCTTATAAGTAAGAAATTGTTGCCCTAAATATAATACTCAAAGAGACATTTATTTCTAAGAGAATACATTAGCTATAATTTACTAAAGTAATTTAATATAATTAATGAAATTGGGGGTAGCATTTATTTCTGATCATTGTGAAACTTGGCATATTAAAGAAAGGTTTAAAAATGTGAAATGTTTTTCTATGCACTCAAGGATAATGAACTTTGGCATGTAAAATTTATTAAAATTAAGTCAATATGTATCATAGAACATTGCAAATACCAAGATCAATTTGTAACATTAAGTTTCTACTTGTGGGTTTATTTCTGTAATTCATACAGACAAATCCTCTTAATTTTCACTGTCAAAGGAACAGAATATAATCAAAAGATTTATATAGACATTACATTTAGAAGGACTCTCACTGATAAGTTTGTAATAGCGTGATTTCAACATCACATATTTTAAAAAATAAATGCTTAAGAAAGGGATACAGCTATTTTTATGGCATCACATGATTTCTCTATTATTTTTGTCTTTCTGTGCATTACTGTATTAAAAGTAGTTGACAAATATGATATGACAAAAATAATTATTTTACATTGGTTAAAAGTTTTGTAGAAAAAATAGAAAGAGGAAGTCATTTGTTGACATATAAATGAGTAAACTAAAACATTAGTTGTTATGCACATATATAGATAAAAATAGAGCAAATGAAGTTACTGGGATACTCATTTAGATTTGAGAATTTTTAATTAAACATTTTCCATCATTTTGAAAATCAGAGATATCATGAATAGACAGTATAGATCTGGGCATTTTGTTGTAATTTTAGTTTTTTTCTCTGTTTCATAGGTTGATCAAACACTAAATCAAAATAATAGATGTGAACCTTTTCAGACATTGCTGGTATAAGGTCTCAAATACGGCCACATCCTGGAATATGTTAGCCCTACAAGTATAAAACTTACATATACAATTTTTTATGTACAGAAATAGGAAAAATTCTAATGTTCAATTTGTGACAAAAAATATTATTGTGCAGATAATTCTTCAATATGTCCTTCAGCAACACATGAACCCTGTATACCGGTGGGACAGGCACAGACATCGCTCATCCAAAATCTTAATTTTACAGAATAACTCTGAACAATAATAGTTGTGATATAGATCATGAATTCACTGTTAATGAATAAACAATGCAGAATAAATTAAGTATCATTATACATAAACACATAAAATAAGATCATGTCATTTGGTAGATGAAAATGTGATAATGGAATGCTGATAAGCACCTAACTCTGTTTTACCCAGGAACAGTTTTGTTGTTTACTAATTCGGTGTCCATGGATTCTACATAGTACATAACTGTTACAAATCATGAGAATCTTTGATACCTATATAATATTCTCAATTTTTCCTCCTTACCTGAAAAGTCTAAAACACATAGACACATAGTTCTTATTCATTTATAGATGAATTTGCTAATCCCTAGCTTACATGATAAAGTGTAGCAGTAAATAAACATGTTGGCTTAATCTAAGAAGATAGATATGGATATTGTGAGGATATATTTTAAAGGTAGAGTCTGAAAAATGTTGGAAAATATATATGAATATGTGAATGTATGATATATATCTATGGATATATATATGTATGTATTGTTATTACCAATTACTCTTTAATTCATATTGCCCACTTCATTGGATATTGCTATAATATTGTGTCTTATAATGATTCTACTTCAGTCTAGTTCTACCTGAATTATTTATGACATGAGTTGCTACTGATTTTGATTTCAGGTTATTAGCCATACCGTTTCAATTATTATTAAAGAAAATCACATTTTTGCTGAATTTTTATAATTATGAAATTATTTTTGTCATCTGAGGAAGATTTAAAATGTCTGTACTGTTGCACCGATTATTTTCTCTAACTATCTTAATCTGCTTAATGCTAACACTTTCCTCAGTGGAAAAAAAATTCCTTTCAAGATCAATGAGTCACTTCTGGTTTCAAATGAATTTGTGTATGAATAGTTTATTCACCAAAAGATAAACTACTGAGTTCATATTTTGATAGTGGTAGTAAATATTTATAATAATATCCATAATGAAGTTTTGGTAGGACTTGGTGATTGAATTTGGAATGTAAGGAGTAGGAAAATTTAAGAGATAATTCTTAGTTTTCTATAAGGAAAAACTAAATAAATGATGCAGAATTGTTCCAAAATATGTAATCTTGAGAAAATTATATAAATTTGTGGACATATTTTTGTCTAGTATAAGTTTAATTTATTTGTCAAAATATCAAGAGACAGATTTAGGGAGGTCATTAGTTAGAAAATATATTCAGAAAGATATATGACTTTTGGATCTTTGGAAATAGACAATATCACTCAGAAAGCATAAGGAGAGAAAGAGAAGTTTGGACCAAATGCTGTGTGTTAGTCAGCCTTTGTCACTATGCCCAAAATGCCTGACAAGAACAACTTAGAGAAGGAAAAGTTTATCTTGGCTCATAGTTTCAGAAGATTCAGTCCATAGTAAACTGGTTCCAAGGCAGAAATATCATGATAGAAGGGCAAGCAGAGAAAAGGTGGGAAACAGAAGGAGAGAAAGAGGAAGAAGCCAGGGACAGATATAGTTCCCAAAGACATGTCCCCAGTGAACTCCTTCCTAGAACCATGTCCCAACTGGCTACAATTTCACCATCTCCCAGTATTGCACTCAAATTATCAGTCCATTAAGTAGATTGATCTATTGCTGAGTTTAGGATCTCATGATGCGATGTCAACTCTAAACATTGCTGCATTGTCTAAAGAATGAACTTCACAGAACTTTTGAGATCCAAACCATAATATGCTATAAACATATTTTAAGGATTATGCAAAGGAGCACATTTACTCCAAAGAGAAAACAAGTGGCCTGAAGACAGGAAAACCAGTGATTTGAAATGGAGGTACTAATTGAGAAATGTCTAATGAATTTACTGAATATTAATTTGAGAATTAAAGAGCATCTTTTTCTTTAATTGAGAAATTTAAAAATAAACTTCAATATATTCAAAAGTAAGTTAATAGTGAAATGATAAGAGACATATTTATCTATTTAAGGGAAGTAAGATATAAGATGATGCATATGACAAGATCATAATAAAATTTTTCACTGTTTTTATGAAAAAGTACAGAACTTTGCCTTTGGTTATGATTCACTTCTAAGTCATCTCAATTCAAAAACCACTCATCTTCACATTGTTTTCCAATCCTGTGGTTATAAAATTCACTCATTTATTTATATTTAGAATTTTCTTTGATATTCACTCTACTATGGACACAGTGTTCTGAACTAAAGGAGTGTATTTGAAAAGAATACTTGTGGTTGGTGCCTTTGTGAATTTTCTAAATCACTCGTAATATTTGATTATTATTAATTGTTGTTGCCTATGAAACAGGATCACCGTGTTCTGGGACACCTTATCATGTTTCCAGTGCCATGATGCAGCAAGTAAAAGAAGCAGCAATATACTTATACAGCTTCTTTAAAAACAATTTTTGGCATGATACTTAACTATTACATTCAGAATATTGCTTTTATTTAAATTTATATGATCAATAAAACATATCCAGAAGTATGTGATAGCCTAATGATTCCATTTTTCTACAAGTCAGTTTAAAACATCATTCTGACCATAGAGAAAAGGAAAAATTTCACACCTTGTTTTTTGTTTTTTCTTAATCAACTTTTATACTCATCTGTTTTCTTAAAATATTTCTTACTTTATTTAAAAGGATAATTAAAATATTTTGCTTTGTAAAGAATACAGTACACCTGAATGCCACAAGTAGAAAATAAAGACCAGGACAATTGTACTGTATAATTCCCCTTCCTTCCTTTCTTCCTTCCTTCCTTCTTTTATGTTTCTGATTTCTTCTCATTTGGAAATGCTTCTTACCAGAAATTTTGTCACTTATCTGAACACTCTCCAGTCATTCAAACCCTGACACACATCCAGAAGTGTTTGATGAGGCAGAACACATGGATCTGCGCAACTGACTGAGCATCTGAATGAAGGAGATTGAGCTCAGAGTTGGGGAACTTGGGAGAACACCCATAATGTAAAAGTAACAACTGCCGTTGATACTCAATGAAAACATAAAGTTAGTCTTGATGAATGAGAAAACTTTCAGAAGTTGTGTGTGTTCTTTATAACATCTCTACTTTTGTACTGAAATTTAGATCTATTATCCAGTAATTTCAATAATTACTTTCAAAGCATTTAGCAATTCATTACAATGTTCTACGTGTTCGTTCCTAAATTCACTCATTATGAGTCTGATTTTGCTTAATTTATTCTCTAACATTTCATTAAAATAAATTAAATTATTATGTTCTCATTAAAATGTAAGGAGAAATGTTATCATGAGATTTATAAGAGAACATTTTTTAATTTCTGCAAAACTCATTTGTTAACATTAACATGCCAGTTTCTTTAATTCTATTATTTTATTGAAAGTATATATATTTGTTATTTTGTAATATCTTTTCATATATAGTTATAAAAATACACTACTACTGCATAAGTGTTTTACTTTCATATAATGTTTTCATTAGAAATATTAAATTCTAAAAATCCAGTAGGCTTTTCATTGAACATAAAACATTAATGTAATTTATTAAAGAAGTTATTACTTGGCTTAATTTAACTATACTCTTAATATTAGATTTGTAACCTAACTCACTTATTCTATATATTTTGAAAACTGGAATTGAGGATAAAGTATAGCTCTATTACAAATTTAAGGAGTTGTAATCATTCCAAAGTTAAACTGGAGGATATTATCCCCAGCAAAATAAGCAAAAAAAAAAAAAACCCAAAAACACATGATTACACTTAAATTGGGTATCTAAAATAGTCAAATTCACAGAAACAGAAAGGAGTATGAAGGTCATCTGGGGGCTGGGGAGAGGAAATGGGACATTGTTATTCTACAGATATGAAGTTTCAAAGATGAACTTATTCAAAGATGAATAAGTTCTAAAAATTTGACAATTCAGCAACATGTGGAAATACAGTTTTTGGTACATTTAAAAGTTTGTTAAGAATTTGGGGAGGTATTTGTATGTGTGTGTAGAGGTTATATTATTCAGGACAGTAATAGTGATATGTTTAGAAGCATTTAGTAATTTAACAAGAAGTTGGAAGTTTCAGCATTAAAGTGAAGATAATGTCAAATACATTAGAAATTTGCTATAAACAAAACAAATTCTAGGTAACAGAAATACAATTATATTGGATTGTCTTTTATTCCTTTATTTCCACAAGATGATGGATTTGGAGACTAGTAACAAAATCTTAACAATAAATTCTCAGTCACAAATAATTTCATATTTTTTAGATAATACGTGTTAAACTCGTCTTAAAGTCATTTTATTTGGTCAATAAAGAAAATTTACAGAAAAGAATTTTGGGTGATTTTAAGCTGTTTCATTGATTTTAATGTACATTCTTTCAAAAATAAATTATTATTAATTGCAATCAATTCCAGAGTGATTTTTTTATTTTTAGAATCTAATTTGTATTTCCATCTCCATCCCTTTAAGCTATTTTATCATCTTCTCTAATGGCCGAGTAGAATTCCATTGTATATAAGTACCAAAGTTTTTGTATCCACTCATCAAGTGAGGGGCATCTGGGTTGGTTCCATAGTCTAGCTATAGTAAATTGAGCTGCTATAAACATTGATGAAAACAAGACAGGGAAGAAGACCAATGGAATAGAATAGAAGACCCCGAAACAAATCCTCAAATCTTTAAACATCTGATTTTTGACAAAGGGGGCCAAAACATTACATGGAGGAGTGACAGCCTCTTCAACAAATGGTGATGGACAAACTGGTCATCCACCTGCAGAAAGTTGAAATTAGACCCATATCTTTCTCCTTGCACAAGAATCAAATCAAAATGGATCAAGGAGCTTCATATTAAACCAGCTACGTTGCAACTGATAGAAGACAAAATTGGTCCAACACTTCACCATTTGGGAGTAGGCAAAGACTTTCTCAACAGGTCTCCGAAAGTGAAGGAAGTAAAGTCAAAAATCAGTGAATGGGATGCCATAAAGCTAAAAAGCTTTTGTACTGCCAAGGAAACAATCAAAAGAGTCAAGAGGTTTCCTACAGAAATGGAGAGTATCATGGACTATGATTCCTCAGACAAGGGTCTCATATCCAGAA
>PVKS010052607.1:0-10694 GCA_004027875.1 Aplodontia rufa
GTCTTATGAATTCTGCAGAGCTGGAATGTATTCAGACTCAAGGCTGCATGCAGGAAGCCACAAGACTGACGCATGTGGGGACGATCACAGGATGAACTTTCAACACTAGGGCTCTGAGCAGCACGTGATGGTGGTTCATGTCCTGTGCATGTGCCTTCTCTTATTTTCACGGAAGTCTCCCAAGGAAGAAACAAAACCATCTAGAAAGCATCTTTATAGCTTCTTCCAGGGCTGTTTGTTATGAGTCTCATAGCTTCACTGTTTCCCTCTTTTGGGTTGGTGCATTTTTTTTAAGAGAGAAGGACAGTGAAAGAGAGAGAGAGAGAGACAGAATCGACTTTTTTTATTTTAGTTTTTCATGTGGCTTTCATTGCTCTGACACTTGTGGTCTTGTGGTGTACGTGGTGCTAGGGTTTGAACCCGTGTACTTGGCGCATGCCGGGCAAGCACTGTAACCGCCGAGCCACCGCTCCAGCCCCTGGTTGGTGCATTTTTAATTATATGCTAGTTTCCCTTCTATTTTTTTGTGAGATACTCCCAACATTTTCAAAGTTTCTTAGTGATATTCAGAAATGATAGATTATATAAGAATTGGGCAGCTAGGTGCAGTAGCACATGCCTGCAATCTCAGCATCTTGGGAGGCTGAGGTAGGAAGATTGCAAATTCAAGGCCAGCCTGGGCAACTTAGCAAGACCCTGTCTCAAAATAGAAATTAAGAAGGGCTGGGGGCGGGGGGACTGGAGAAATGGCTCAGCTGCTAGGGCATTTACCTGGCATGTGTGAGCACGTGGGTTCATACCCCAGCACCCCACGTACACACAAAGTATCAGAACAACGAAAGCCATATGATAAACTAAATAAAATTGATTCTCTCTCTCTCATTGTCCCTCTTTAAAAAAAAAAGCTGGGGATGTAGCTAGGTGACATAGCATCCCTGCATTCAATCTCCAGTACCAACAAGAAACCAAAAGAAAGGAAAGGAAGGAAGGAAGGAAGGATTGCTTAATTAATTGAGGGACTGAAGATGTACCTCAGTGGTAGAGTGACCAGCCTAGACAAGGCCTTGGTTTCACTCCTTAGCACCAGAAACCTCAAATGCAATAGCACATTAAAAGAACTGGGGTTTGGGTTTGTTTTCTTTTCTTTTCTTTCTTTCTTTTTTTTAACTAGGGATTGAACCCAGGGTGTTCTACTACCAAGTTACACCTCAAGCCCTCTATTTTGAGAAAGGGTCTCGCTAAGTTGCTTAAGGCCTCACTAAATTTCTGAGGCTGACCTTGAAACTGTGATCCTCCTGTCTCAGCCTCCTGAATCACTGAGATTATAGGCACATGCCACTGCGATTAGCTGGCTTTTTTTTTTTTAACTTTAAATCTATGAGACATTTTGTTCTTTTCTCTTTCATTACACTTTTTTTTAAAAGAGAGAGGGAGGAGTAAGAGAGAGAGAAAGAGAATTTTACTTATTTTTCCATCTGGCCTTTGTTTCTCCTACACTTAGTTGTGTATGTGGTTCTGGGGTTTAAACCCGGGTCCTTGTGCATGCCAGGTAAGTGCTCTAACCGCTGAATCACTGCTCCAGTCCCTGGTTTGTTTGTTTTTTAATGTGATAAAATTCAATTAACATAAAAATTTTACCATTTTATCCACTTTTGAGTGTATATTTCTGTGGTATTAAGTATGATTCACATCACCACCATTCATCTCCAGAACTTTTTCATTTTCCTAAACCAAATTCCATACCCATTAAACAACTCTCCATCTCCTTCCACCCCAGCTCCTGGAAATCACCATTTCACTTTCTGTCTCTATGACTTTGACTACTCCAAGTATCTTATATGAAATGGAAGCACAGTATTTGTTCTTTTGTGTGTTTTGTTTCACTTAGCATAATGCCTTCAAAGTTCAATTTCTATCATGTGTTGGAATTTCACTCCTTATTAAGACTGAATAATAGGCCATTGTGTGTGCATACAAATTGTTCTTAAAATACATGCACACACACACCCAAGTACATATGTATATAAATAAAGCTACTGAAAATAGATTGTAGGGGAGTTGAATTTTGATTCTAAAGTTCATACCTAAAGAGCTGTTAATCTTGTCACATATCAAGAGAGGTAATACAATGTACACTATCCTCTAAGAGTTCACAGCTGATCTGGGAGTCAGATATAGGTAGCTTTAATACAAGGTGACAAATGCTAGGAGGCATCAGAATGATTGCACAAAGGTTGCTCTTTGAACATAAACCACAATGTAAAATGATCCTTCTCGGGGGCTGGAGCACTGGCTCAGCGGTTACCACCACGCTTCCCTGGCATGCATTAGAATGCGGGTTCGAACCCCAGCACCACATACATAATGAAGTGTCAGAGCAGCGAAAGGCACATGAAAAAACTAAATAAAATTGGATTGTCTCTCTCTCTCTCTCTCTCCCTCTCTCTTTAAAATAAAAATAAAAATAAATAAATAATGAAACTAGGGGTACCTGGACTAGGGTTCTCAACAGCAGGGCCCAAAGTCTTACAGCTGGGGGGAGGGTGGCCCAGTTACTATGCTGCATAACAAATTATCCCCAAACCCGGAGGCATACAAACAACGATTTATAATGCTCATGGATTCTGTGAGCCATCGATTCCATCGTGGTGTGGCAGGGACAGTTCTCAATGCTCATGATGTCTCAGCTGGAAGACCTGAAGGCTGGAGGCTGAAATCGCTGGAAGGATGGCTCAGTCACAGGTCTATTGGGCAACGCCAGGTGTGGGTGGAATGTCTGCACATAGCCTCCCTGAGTGGTCTGGCCTTCCTCACTGCATGGAGGCTGGGTTCTGAGCTTGAGTGTACTGAGAGAGAAACAACCAGGTGAAAGATTATGACCTTACTTCAAAAGGCTCACAATGTCACTTGTGCTCCATATAATTCATTAGGAGGAAATCACCAAGGTCTACCTATAGAATTAGATCCCACCTATTGGTGGGAGGGGTGACAAAGTTCCACAAGAACTTACAGCACCAGAAATATTGCTGTGGCAATTTTTGATTCCTGCACATTTGGTGGTATGTGCCTGTGGCTGGAACCATCTGGGTATGCATTGGGACCCTCTGGGATAATGGCTGAGTCCATCAGTATACAGCTATAGGTAACCTTGGGCCACTACTAACCCTTGCAATGTTCAGTAGTGGCTGGGTGGTAATGGCCACATGGCTATCTTTCATGTAGAACTGACTGATTCAGAACTAGTAAACCCCCAGGGTTCTTCAATACAATTTGCTGGGGGACTGAGAGAGAGAAAACAATATTGGAATTGCCTACTAATTTGGGTGTGTGTGTGTGTGTTTGAGCAATTAGTTTGAAAGTGCATTTGTACCTCCATGCTGATAAAGGGGTCACACCAACTACAACTTCAATATGCTAATTTGTGTGCCTGTCTGCCTCCCCTCACCAGATTAGAAACTCTTTTGAGGACAGGGTCCATTGTATCCAGTCTTCCCCAAAGGATTTAACAACATGGGGAAAGCAAGCCGGTTGGCTCATTGGGAAAAGCTTGGGCTTTGGGATCACACAACCCTTCATTTAATCACAACTCTGGCACTTCCTTCCCCGTTGTGTGGCTTTAGATGTGGCACTTAATTGTGCCAGAGTTTAGTATCTTCATCTGAGAATTCTTAATAGGATTAATGTTTTTGCTCTGTATCTAGATAATGCTCAATAGATGTTAAGTTTCTTTCTTTCCCACTCAAATGTTGAATGCCCAGGCACACTCGAACTCTCCCTACCCCACCATTCTCAATTTAGCTTTTCTATTTCCCAGGAGTCCTTCTGCTCCTTCACTCCAGAGACTTAGTCCTGCAGCTCTGCTTCTTGCAGTGGATTCCCTCAAGAGATTTCTCTTCTCCTCCTGTGTTCAAGTGCAAGTAGGAGCTGGGGAGGCAGGAAAGGGCCAGAGACCTCTGAGACTGTGAGGGAAATGAGGAGCTGGCCTACCCTGGGAGCAGGGAGGAGGCCCAATTGCTACAGGAGTTAAATTATTTTCATTAATTGATAAAACAAATATTTATTGCATGTCACTAGGTCCCAAGCTCTATGCAAGGAGCTAGGGATATAACAAAGAGGAACAAGGTCTCTATAATCTTTGTAGACTTTTGGAATGCATATTACTTATTAGTGTGTTACACACAGGGTAGTGGGGAGCAGTAGAGGGAGATGGTGTACACAAAAGGCAACATCCTAGAATAATACAGGCGTGTCGATGCTCATAGCAGCACAATTCCTAATAGCTAGGTTATGGAACCAGGCCAGGTGTCCATCAACAGATGAAAGGGTAAAGGAAACATGGTACATAAACACAATGGAGTTTTACTTGGGTAAATTGATGGGACTAGAGAACATTATGCTAAGTGAAGTAAGCCAGACTCAGAAAGTCAAGGGTTGAATGTTTTCTTTCATATGTGGAAGTTAGAGAACAATAAAGAAAAAATGGGAGGAATCCCATGAAAATAGAAGGGAGATCAGTGGAGCAGAGGAAGGGGATTGAGGGGGAGGGAGGGGGAATGGGAAAAAGGAGGAACCGTGGAATGGAATTGTCCAAATTATGCTGTGGAAATGTATGAATATATCACAGTGAATTCCACCTTTACATATATCTATAAAGCACCAATTAAAAAATAAACAGAAGTAACACCAGTAGAGGAACGAGAAAAGGGAGAGGGTATAGAGGAGAGAAAGTAGAAGTACTATGGATTGAAGTGGCGCAAATTATATTCTATGCATCTACAAACATGTCAAAATGAGTCCCTCTATTATGTGTAACTATAATGTACTAACAAAAACATTTTTTTAATTTTATTTTTCAGGGCTGAGGATCGAACTCAGGGCCTTGTGCCTGCTAGGCAAGTGCTCTGCCGTTGAGCTAAATCCCCAACCCCTAACAAAAACATTTTTAAAAGATAGGCAAATAAGCAAGGTGCGGTGATGCACACCTGTAATCCCAGTGGCTCAGGAGGCTGAGGCAAGAGGATTGCAGGTTCAAAGCCAGCCTCAGCAACTTACTGAGACCCTGTCTCAAAATAAAAAAGAGGGGGCTGGGGATGTGTCTCAGTGGTTAAGTGCCCTGGGTTGAATTCCTGGTATGTATGTATGTATAAATAAATGAATAAAAACTAAATAAAACATAGTGAAGTTGCTACAAGGAAAATAAAATTACCTTATGTTGGTTGTTTAGAACCCACCCAAGCAAAGGTCAGTTTAGTTCAAAACCTAGATGACAAGGAGCTAGCTTTGCAAAGGTCCAGGGCTCAACCCACCCCCCACCCCCGTTGACATTTGGAGCTGGATAATTCTTTATGGCACTGTCCTGAACATTGTAGGATGTTTGGCAGCATCCCTGGCTTCTACCCACAAGATGCCGGTAACACCCTGTCCCAAGTTGAGACAACCAAAAATGGACTTGCAGAACTGAGAGAAGTCTCTGGAGCATTACAATCTGAGGGGTGAAAGAGAAGGACTCCCGGGAAATAAAAAAGCGAAATGGAGAAGAGTGGGGTAGGGTGAGTCCATGTGTGCCTGGGAACTCAACATTTTGAGTGGGAAAGAAAGGAGCTAACATCTATTGAATCTCATCTAGATTCGGGGCAAGATGATTTCATTTAATCCTATTAATAATTAAAAGACGAAGACACTAATGTGATTGAGAGCCTGAGAGCCACCAGGCCAATTGAGAGCCCTCCCAGCAAAAAGGAACAGCAAGTGGCAGGAAGGAATGAGGCCTGGCCTGCCAGTTCCGGATGCCCCTCCCTGCGGGTGAATTTAATCTTCTGCAACAAAGTTGCAACAGATGCTGGGCAGTAAAGGGTATAGATGAGGAGGTGGGATGGGCAAGTGGACTGAATACCTTCTGGTTCAACACTTCAGCTGTGGGCTACTCTTTCCTCACTCACTGGTCTAGCTGAGCCAGAAAGTCCCAGAATACCTCAGGACACATAGGCAGTGGGCACCACAGGCCTGGATTCTGGTAGGTTCCCTGAACAGGACCCCTTGCTGCCCACCAAACTCAGTAAAGAGCCAAATGGTCACTTTTCTGTCATTCAAGATCAGATTTTTAGCTGTTTTTAGCACCTGTTTTAGTAAGTTGAAAAAAAATAAGTTCAATTCCACCTCACATTTTTATCCTGTCAAATTCATCATTTCTCTTATCAACTTCCTAGAAACAGGTTAATAAAATTAAATAAGCCATAGATATAAGCAATTGAGCTGGTATTACCCAAACTCCCATAGTATGTATTGATTATATACTTTGAGGAAATCCCTCATCTCATTTTAGACACTATATACAATCAATGCTCTATGGGAAAGAAAATGGTGTCAGGGCAGAGTTCAGAGTTCACACAACAGGGGAACTGCTCAGGCAATGAAGGACATACAGTCTTCAGATTTTCTTTCCTTTTTCTTTTTAAATCATGGTAAAAACTTTTGTATGTGTGCACATGTGTGTGCATGCGTGCGTGTGTGCTGGGTGTAAAACCCAGGTCTTTGTGCATACTAAACATGCAATTTTTTTCCGTACCAGGGACTGAACCCAAGAACACTTAAATCACTGAGCCACATCTCCAGCCCTTCATTTGACATATGGTCTCCCTACCTTGCTTAGAGCCTTGTTAAATTACTGAGGCTGGCTTTGAACTTGTGATCCTCCTGTCTCAGCCTCCCAAGTTACTGGGATTACAGACGTGTGCCACCATGCCCAACTAAGCCTGTACTCTTAACATTTTGTTTTGTAAAGAGGAGTACAGTCTTTTTTAAAAGAGTGTGTGAGTGTGTGTATGTGTGTGTGTGTGTGAGAGAGAGAGAGAGAGAGAGAGAGAATTTTTTAATTTTTCATCTAGTTTTTCTTTTCCTCTTAGTTTGTGTATGTGGTGCTGGGGTTTGAACCTGGGTTCTTGCACATGCCAGGCAAGCGCTCTACCACGGAGCCACCTCTCCAGCCTCTGCACTCTAAACATTTTTTAAAAAGAGAGAGGGACAGTGAGAGAGACAAAGAGAAAAATCAATTTTATTTAGTTTTTCATGTGGCCTTCAGTGCTCTGAGACTTCATTGTGTACATGGTGCTGGGGTTTGAACTCGAATACTCACGTATCCCAGGCAAGCACTATAACCACTGAGCCACCCTGAGCCACCATTCCAGACCCACACTCTTAACATTTTTAAGGGAACACATTAGTTAAGTATATTCACAATGTTGTGCAACAAAACTGCAAACCTATACCTAATGAACAATAATTCCCCTTTGTTCCTTCCCCAAACCCTGGTAAATACCATTCTACTTTCTGGTTTTGTGAGTTTGACTACTTTCAGTACCTCATATAAATGGAATTATGCATAATTTGTCTTTTGTGGCTGGCTGATTTCACTTAGCAGCTTCACAGTTCATTCATGCTGTAGTATGTGACGTGATTCCCTTCCTTTTAAAAACTGAATAATACTCCATTGTGCATATATCACATGTTGTCTATTCATTTACCTGGTGATGGACATATGGGTTGATTCCATCTCTTTTTTTGAGAATTTTTTAAATTTATCTGTTATTTTTCTTCCACTTAGTTGTGTATGCAGTTCTGATATTCAAACCCAGGTCCTCACTCATGCCAGGCAAGCGCTCTACCCCTAAGCCACGGCTCCATCCCATGATTCCACCTCCTGGCTATTGTGAGTAGTGCTGTGATGCATCTGCAAATATGCACAGGTTTTTTGTTTTTTTTTGTTTTTGTTTTTGTTTTTGTTTTGTTTTTTTTTTTTTTGGTACTGGGGATCTAACACAGGAACTCTTTACTATTGAGCTACATCTCCAGTACCCACCCTTTTTATGAGATAGGATCTCACTAAGTTGCTGAGGCTAACCTGTGATCCTCCTATCTCAGCCTCCCGAGTTGCTGGGATTACAGGCCTGCATCACCATTCCTGGCATATACACATCTTTATTGAGATACAAAACATCTTTATTGAGATATAATTCACACACCATACAATTCACCCATTAAGTGTATTAATCAAGTTTTCAGTACAATTATGCAACCATCATCCCAAAAAGAAACCCCCACTAGTCACTCCCCATTGTAAATTCACGTGTCAACTTGACTGCAGTTCCCAGGTGTTCAAACACTAATCTAGGTGTTGCTGTGAAGGTTGTCTTGTGAATATGATGAAAGTCCATAATCAGTTGATTTCATCTAAGTGGGCCTGATTCAATCATGCAAAAGATCATAAAAGCAGAAGTGAGGTTTTCCTGAAGAAATTCTGCCTGTGGACTACAGCTTCAGCTCATGCCTGAAAACTCATCTGTCCCTACTGACTACCTGCATATGGTCTTCATTCTCACCTGTCGCACAATTGCCTAAGCCAAGTCCTTGCAATAAACCTCTCATTATGTGCCTCTTACTTGATCAGTTTCTCTGGTTGAATCCCAATTGACAAGCTCCCACTCCAAGTCCTAAGCAGCTACTAATCTACTTTCTGTCTCTGTGGATTTGCCTGGACATTTAAAATAAGTGGGATCGGACAATATGCACTCTTTTGTGACTGGCTTCTTTCACTTAGCATGTTTTCAAGTGTCACCAATGTAACACATATCAGTAACTGGTTCCTTGTGATGGCTGGATATATTCCATTGTATAGAAATGTTTTGTCTATCTATTCACCAGGTGATAAACTTTTGGTTATTTCCACTATTTGACTATTATGAATAAATAAATTTGTATCCAAGTTTTTGTGTATACACATTTTCATCTCTCTTGGTATATACCTAGGACTCCTTCTGCTGGTTTACATAGCTCTACGCTTAACATTTTGAGGAATCACCAGATTGTTTTTTGGCACATTCTTGTCAACAGTTATAATTATAGCCATCCTTTCAGTGTGAAGTGGTATCTCACAGTGATTTTCATGCATATTTTCCTGATGACTAATGATGGTGGACATCTTTTCATGTGTTTTGTCATTTGTATTTGGGGGGGAGGGGTACCAGGGATTGAACCCAGGGACACTTAACCAAAGAGCAGCATTCCCAGCCCATTTTTTAAATTTTGAGACAGGGTGTCACTAAATTGCTTAGGGCCTCATTAAGTTGCTAAGGCTGGCTTTGAACTTGCAATACTTCTGCCCCAGCCTCCCAAGCTGCTGGGATTATAGGTGTGAACTACCACACCTGGTTGTATATCTTCTTTTGAAAAAATGTTCAAATCTTTTGCCCAAGTTTCAAGTGGGATGTATACATATATGTATATATGTATATATACATATATATATATTCTGGATACAGTCTCTTATCAGATATATGACTTGTAAATATTTATTTTCACATATTGCATGGGTAGTCTTTTTTCTTGAGAGTCAGTCCTTTGTGCTTTTGATGTTTTATGTAAGAAACCATTGCCCAACCCAAGGTCCAAATTTACTCTTTTACCAAGATTTACTCACTCCTAGGTGGTCATCTGCTAGTCTTATTAGCTCTGACATTTAGGTGTATGATCCCACAGACTTCTACAAGTCTTACCTATTTGGTAGTGCTTCCGCAGAGAAATACCATGGCACCATCAAAAAAGAAATGAACTACTGTGTTTAAAACAAAATGTGCAATGTGTACTCTTTAGCGTTCTGATCTCAGCTGAGAACAATATTTGAAATGAGCCAATGCTCTCTCTGTATGACAAATAAATGCTTTCATAAAGATGTCACTTTTCAATGGACTGCAGTTTATGACCTATTTATGAGCCAGCCTAAACAATTTGCCACCATAGCATGAGGGAAGGAAGAAAGACTCTACTGTGAGAATTGGGGGAAAAAGTCATTAATTTGGTCTAAACAAGGGGGCTTAGAGTTTTCTGTGGCTTTCATAAACTACTTTGTCTTTGCTCGAGGAAGATGATTAAAAAATTTTTTAATGTCTTGTGACCTGGAAATATTTAATGTAAATATAATAGTCCTTTTATTTATATTGTTCCTGTAAAATGGAGGGGAAGATGGTACAACAAAAATAAAACAAACACCAACTCAACAGGCTCTTTCGGGGACAGGGGGAATCCCCTAGATTCACTAAAATGACTCACAGGGTTCAGTATAGAATTGTACTCATGATTTATGATTTAAGTTTATTATCTCAAAGGATACACAATAGTACCAACAAGGGGGAAAAACCCACATGATTACTATACTTTCTCCCTCGTATTCAACATGTTCCTGTCTCCAGCAACAAAAATGCTGTTACATGTATGCACTGTTTCTGCCCAGGAAAGCACATTAGAGACTCAGTACACAAGGATTTTACTGGGGCTGGTCACCTAGGAACCCTCTTCATAGCAACCAAAAGTCCAGAGTCCCAGAATGAAGTCGGGTGTTAGTCATAACCCACACCATTTTCACAAACAATCTATGCTACCTGATAAAGCAGAGTTTGGTGCCCCAGCCTTATAAGCATAGGGAACTTTTATGAGGCTGTTTTCTAAGAGACAACCCTGCAGGCAGGCTGTTCTAAAGATGGCAGTTCAAGCTTGCTACATCAAGTCTCTTCTACACAGAGGCCATGCCACTTGTACAAGCTCAAATTTTAGGTTTACTTAAGGAAACACTCAAATTTAGTTTACTTTTTTTGCACCAAGGATTGAAGCCAGAGATGCTTAACCACCACCTCCCTACCCCCCTT